>PVKS010027420.1:0-27530 GCA_004027875.1 Aplodontia rufa
AACACATGAGTTCTTCTGGGGGAAACGGCAATAGATGAAACCCATAGTAGCTTATCTATGCGTTAGCATTACCCCTGGTTATCAAACTTTATACACATTGATTGCTACAGTTTTGACAATGTTTCCCCCTCATCTGTATCCTGTATCGCAATATACTTCTAATAAAGGTGGGAAAAAAAATAACAGGTGTAGTGAGGATGTGGAGAAATTCAAACCCACATACATTACTGATAGAAATGTGATTTTGGCCAGCCACTATGGAAAACAGTTTGACAGTTCCTCAAAAAGTTAAATATACAATTACCATACGACCCAACAATTTCACTCCTGTATATAAACCAAGAGAACTAAAACCACATTCATACAAAAACTTATACATAAAAGTTCATAACAGCATTACTTATAATATTCAAAAGATGGAAGCAACCTACATATCCACCACCTGATGAATGGACAAAGTTATATAACCATGCAATGGAATATTATTTAGCCCTAAATAGGAATAAAGTATTGATATATACTACAACATGGGTGAACCTTGAAAACATTATTCTAGCCAGGCACATGCATATGCCTATAATCCCAGCAACTCAGGAAACTGAGGCAGAGGCTTTCAAGTTTGAGGCCAATCTGTACAATTTAGCAAAATAAAAAATGAAAAGGACTGGGGATGTAGCTCAGTGGTAGAGCACCCCTGGGTTCAATCTCCAGTGCCACCTAAAAAAAAAAAAGGAGAGAAAACACTAGACTATGAAAAATGCCAGATCCAAGGTTGCATAGTGTTTTGTTCCACTTACACAAAATGTCTAGAATAGATAAATCTAGAGATTGAAGGTGAATGCATGGCTGCCAGAGGCTAGGGGAAGGGAGGATGAGGAATCCCTGTTCATAGATGCAGGGGTTTTTTTGATGAATGAAGATGTTTTCGTTTTTGTTTTTGTTATTTTGTTTTTTGTTTTTTTGTTTTTGCAGTACTGGGGATTGAACTCAATCTACCACTGAGTTAAACTCTAGTCCTTTTTATGTTTTTATTTATAGACAGGGACTCACTAAGTTGTCCAGGCTGGCCTTGAACTTATGATCTTCCTGCGTCAGCCTCTGGAGCTGCTGGGATTACGGAGGTGCACCACCATGCCCAGCTTGAAATCAGATAGTGGTAATGAATATGCAGTGTTATGAACACACCAAAGAAAACACTGAACTGTTCACTTTACAAGGGCAAACTTTGTTATGCGAATTGCATTTCAATAAAAAACGAATACAATTCTTCAGAGATCCGTCTCAGATGGCAGATAGAGCTTTGAGCATGGTGCCCTTGCCAGTTCATTACACTTATACACTATTCTTGCAGAGCAGAAGTTCCTAATCACCCTCACCAGCTTTCTGCACACACCTGGCACAGCTGCACGGTTACCCATTTGCATTACATTCAATCACTGAATCATTCAACAAACATTTATTGAGCACCAACTATGGTGAGCATTGTGATCAGAAACTGCAACACTTGGGAAGAGTTTTTAAAATAAGGCCTCACCCTCCGGGTAATTACATCAGAGTGCTGGGGTGGAGCCTGGGCATGAGTATCTTTTTATGGTTTCATTTTTTAAATTTTTATTAGCACATATATAATAATTAATTATGTAATATAGAATACCTAATAGTGGAATTCCCTGTTACATATTTGTACATGCATGCATCAGTATCTTAAAATTCTCCAGATGAGGCTACTGTGCAAAAAGGTATGGGAACCCGTTGGATAACTCATTGAGGAGAGAAAACCTAAGCTTGGGGCCTGCATCTAACAGGGAATTTTAATAGGGAAAGGAGGGTTGTAGACGGAGGGGATTTTCATGTATAATCTCATCACCTTTGTACAATCCAGTGAAAGGCATCTCCCGACTTGAACAATTTTCTTACCCAATACTGTGGTATTGCAGCATCACTAAATTTGGTTAGAGTTTCTAATAACAGTTCTACACTGTTATTGAACAGGTAGTCCATTAAAACCTTTCAGATTTTTTTATATAAATGACATGAAAACTAGGTGTAGCCTTATTTTTGCTTAGATAGAGCCCTACAGCATTAGGGAAAATGTTCTGCTTTCCAGAAACCTAATAAAAACCAATTAAATTGATAAAACTCAAATCAATGGGGCATCCAGGAAAATAAATACTTTGACACCTAATTGTTGGGATACAAGCTTGTTCAGTCTTCTTGATCACAGTGTGACTACAGCAATCTAACTTGACTGGGTATTTACTTTGGGCAAACTCGCTGAAAGAAAATTACCCCAATGAAAAGTAGAATACAAAGACATGCATGGGAGCTGAAGCGGCGTTCAACAGTTACAGCGCTTGCCTGGCAGGCACAAGGACGCAGGTTCGAACCCCAGCACCGCGTACACAACGAAATGTCAGAGCAACGAAAGCCACATGAAAAACTATATAAAATTGATTCTCTCTTACTCTCTCTCACTGTCCCTCTCTCTCTTTAAAAAAAAAAAAAAAGGTATGCATGGCACCATTATTTATGGTTTTGAGAAGTTGGCAACAGTCCAAAACACCCTGAGGTGGAGGGCTGAGCAAACTTGACAGATCGTGCTATAGCTATAAAAAAGGAAAAGGATGTGGGAGTTCGCACATAAAAGAATGTGAACTGGCCTGTCTGAAGCCTCCGTGCTCATCAACAGCACAGCTGTGCGGCAACACCTCTGTGTAGAATCAAAATCAAAAGAGAACTGAGTCACAAAATAACACATACCAGAGGCTGGGGAAGTGGCTCAGCGGTAGAGCACTTGCCTAGCAGGTGGAAGGCCCTGGACTCCATCCCCTAAGTAGAATGGTGGTTTCCAGCGGGGCAGGGGATGGGGAAAGAGGGGAGTTATTTAATGGGCAGAGTTTCTATTCTGCAAGATGAAAAAAATGTGCAGATCTATTTCACAACACTGTAAATACAATTAACACTACTGTACTGCATGCTTAAAATGGTTAGGAAGGTAAATTTTATTAGCTTTTTTTTTAAGGGAGAGAGAAAAAAAAATTTTTATTTAGTTTTTCATGTGGCTTTTGTTGCTCCGACACTTTGTTGTATATGTGGTGCTGGGGTTTGAACCCACATCCTTGCACATGCCAGACAAGCGCTGTAACCACTGAGCCACCACTCCAGCCCCTATGTGCTTTAAAAAAATATATATATACTAATTAAAAAGATAGCCAGGTGTGGTGGCACACACCTATAATCCCAGCGACTCAAGGCTGAAGCAGGAGGATCACAAGTTCAAGGCCAGCCTCAGCAATTTAGGGAGGCCCTCAGCAACTTAGTGAGACCCTATCTCAAAATAAAAAATAATAACGGCTGGGGATATGGCTCAGTGGTTAAGTGACCCTGGGTTCACTCTCTTCTACTAAAAAAAAAATAATAATAATAATATATGTATGTATGTATATGTATGTATATGTGTGTGTATATTTATATTTATATTTATATTTATAACTGTACTGTTATTTCATTCCAGCAATATTTTTGGAACCAGTTACCATCCTAGGCACTAAGGGAACATCCAACCACAGGGCTGATGAGGTCTATATACCAGAAGAGAAGATCATTTCAGGTTGTAAGAAGTGCTACAAAAACAACGTGACAGGATGAGATAATAGAACAAGAAGGAAAGAGAAACAGGTTTAAATAGGGCGGCCAGATGCAGTAGTAGTACATGCCTGTAATGCCAACAACTCACAAGGCTGAGATAGGATCTCAGTGAGATCCTGTGTCAAAATTAAAAAAAAATAAAAAGGGCTGAGGATATATAGCTCATGGTAGAGCATCCCTAAATTCAATCTCCATTACTGATAGATAAATAGGTGACAGATTAGATAGATAGATAGATTGATTGATAGATACATATACAGATGATAGATAGTAACCAGCAAAGTCCACTACAAAAAGTTAACATTCACATTGAGACTTTGAGTGATAGATAAAAAGATAGCCTTACAAGAACCTAAGGAAGCAAAAGCTCTAAGAAAGGAGCAAAACAGCTCAGAAATAGACCCATAGCAAAACAACCGACTTTTAATAAAGGTGCCCTGGTAATAGGATGGATGGTAGGTGGTCTTTTCAACCAATCATACTGGCGCAACTGGATGTCTACATGCCAAAATAAATAAATAACAGTAAATTTCATAGTGACACAAAGTTCAATTCAAAATAGATCATAAACCTAACTATAAAATGCAAAAATCACAAAATTTCTGGAAGAAAACAGTTATAGATAAGAAAAGAAGGGGCTGGAGCGGTGGCTCAGCGGTTTCGGCGCTTGTCTGGCAAGCACGAGGACCCGGGTTCAAACCCCAGCACCACGTACACAACTGAGTGTTGGAGCAACTAAGGCCATGTGAAAAACTAAATAAAGTTGTTTCTCTCTCTCACTGTCCCTCTCTCTTTAAAAAAAAGAAAAAGAAAAAGAAAAGAAAGAAAGAAAAGAAGAGCCTGGAATAAAGCAGGAGTTCAGAAAATTGGGTGTGAACTCATGTTTACCTTCATGTAGATACAGAAATAACTGGATATGTGTGCAGACATGGTTAGAATACATGTGAATATTTCCCTACTCTAACTGCTCAGAGGTCCGAGAGGCAACGACACAGCAATAGCAATGAGCTGTCCAGTGTTCCAAACTCGGTCTCTAATACCATTCTCCAATAAAAAGAACCAGCGCTCTTTGGAGAAATAGCTAACTCTAGGTATAAGGCAGGGAGAATACCAGTTGAGCCTGGAGCTTTTTTATAATACCAGAAAGTAACCGAAAGTAATCCCTTTGTGTTTGACATGTTAAGGCATGTCAAAAAGACACAAGAGCCATCCTGGAAGGATTTCCAATTTCCAAAACTAGAAAGCCATAAGCAACAAAATAAATAAGGTAGTATCAGCCTGTAACCCATTGATACCCACGAGTGCATACAGATACCAAAAAGTAATTGATCCCCAGCACCACGCACACACACACACACACACACAAAGTAATTGAACAAATGCATGGTGAAGAGACAAACCTTCTATTATAGTTTGAAGTGTTCCCCAATGTCCCATGTGCTAAAAGACTTGGTCACCTGCCTGTAATGACCAAGGAGATGGTGGAAACTTCAGGAGGCAGGGCCTTGTGGAAGGAAGGACACTGGGACTCTAGCCCCTGCCTCTTGCTCGCTTTGCTTCCTGGCCACAATGAGGTGAGCAGCTTTGCTCTCCCCCATTTCCCCTGCCATGTTGTTTTGCCTTGCCACAAGGCCCCAAAGCAATACAACCAAGGAGCCATGAGCCTCAACCTTCAAAACCATGAGTCAAAGTAAATCTGCCTTGGAAGTTGTTACCTTGGGTATTTTGTCATAACAACAGAAGGCTGATTAACATACTTCCCTTACAGAAGAACTGAAAATAATTTAGGTGGTTAGTCCCTCTTCCAGGAGGTGGCCTTTACGCCCTTCCCTTCACCTTGACCATGTGCTGTGTTTAGTAACATACCTCCAAAGAGTATATAGTATGGGGGTGGGATGGAGTAATTTTTGGTGGAGAAACCTTTCAGGAAAGGTAGCTACTCCCTCAGCCAAATGTCAAGGGAGTATCAGTGGTAGGTCAACATGACAACACTTACCCCCAGATCACATGGTACTTAATGTCTATAGCCTTCCTCCCCAGAGCCTGTAATCCCAGTCTAACCCTTAGAAGAACATCAGACAAAACCTGGTACAGTGATGAATGCCTGTAATCCCAACTACTTGGGAGACTGAGGCAGGAGGATCACAAGTTCAAGGTCAGCCCAGGCAATTTAAAAAGACTGTGTCTTTAAAAATAAATAAATAAAAGGAAAAAGGACTTGGGGATGTAGCTGAGTGGTAAAACAGCCACAGGTTCAGTGACCAGTATCAGAAAGAAAAGGAAAAAAAGGAGACAAACAGACTTCAGACAAACCCAAATTGTGGGATACTCTATAAAATATTAGACCAATGCCCTCTGAAACTGTCAAGGTTATTAAAAGTAAGGCAAGTCTGAGAGATTGTCACGTTTTACTCTGGTTAAACCAAGGAGATAGTTGACTAAATATAATGTGGTACCCTGGCTGGGTTCCTGGGACACAAAAAGGACATTAGTGCAAAAGTTGGTGAAATCCAAGTAAAATGTGGAGGTTAGTCTATAATAATGCACCAGTATTGCTATTTCAGAGTTGTAACAAATTTTCTACAGTAATGTAAGATGTTAGTGGGGGGTATTGGACAGGGCATATATAGGGACTTTGAACTATCTTTGAATGTTTTTTTTTTAATATCTGTTCTAAAACAAATTTTTTTTTTAAGAGAGAAGGACAGTGAGAGAGAGACAGACAGAGAGAATCAATTTTTATTGAGTTTTTCACATGGCTTTCGATGCTCCAACACTCAGTTGTGCTCCAACACTCAGTTGTGTACGTGGGTGCTGGGGTTTGAACCCATGTACTTGTGCATGCCGTACAAGCGCCTGTAACCGCTGAGCCACCACACCAGACCCTGTGTTTGTTCTAAAGTTTAAAACCCTTTTTTTAAGGCCTTGAGAGCCAGGCATGGTGGTGAACACCTGTAATTTGAGCAACTCATGAAACTAAGGCAGGAGAATCACAAGTTTGAGAGTGAAATACATAAATAAATACAATAATTTTAAAAGGCCTTGAGAAAGGCACAAGCCTGGCTGATTAACCAAAAGAAAGAAGGTCAACACTGCAGCACCGGTGAGAGGGGAGGGAGTGGAATCCAAGAAGCCACAGAGTCAGGCAGGAATCAGCCCTGCCAGAGTCTTCACAGCCTGGGTTTGAATCCCGGTTCTGCCATATATCAAGTGGGTCCTTTGGGGCTTCTCCCTGAGCTTGAGTTTCATCACCTATAAAACGGGATATTAATAATAGCTTCCTGGTAGTTTCTAGTCTGGAAAGGAGTTAACATCCTTGTACTTACCTTGGTGGACACATGACTATTATCTGTTGGACGCTTATCTGGTGTTGCTGAATCAAAAGGCAGGCGCATGCTCGGCTCTCAAAGGTACTACCAGTGTGCCTAAGGGGTTGTCTCCTCCAGTGGACTTCATCTTTGTTTTCTTGCATATAAATTATAATCTGCATTTCCTGGGAGCTGTGACACACACCTGTAATGCCAGCAACTCGGGAGTCTGAGGCAGGAGGAAAGGATCACAAGTTCAAGGCTAGCCTGGGCAACTTAGAGACTCTCAGGAGAAAAAAAAAAGAAAAGGACTGAGGATGTAGCTCCACATACTGAGTATGTGGATGGAAGATAGATGGATGACCAGATAGATGATAGATAGGTAGATAGATAGATAGGTAGGTAGATAGATAGATAGATAGTGTTAGGCTGGCTGGGGGCGTGGCTGCAGTCAAGACAGGGAGGCCATGCCTGCTGGCTAAGGGGCAGGGCAAAGGGCAGCTTGCCCTCGAAAAGAACAACCAATCAAGACGCTGGCAGACAAGCTCCAATGGATTGATGGATCCGCTAGCCAATCTCTGAAAGACCAAGCCCATCATCAACTCCTCCCAGTTAACCAATAAACCAGCTGCCTGGTGAAGGTCCAGTGCCATTTTCCCTGCGTGCCATCCTCCCTGCACGCCATTTCCCCTGCCGGCCATCACTTCCCATGCCCACCCTCATTATGGTGGCACAGGTGAAATTGGCCTGAGAGCAACAAATCCAATAAACATCTCCGCCTGAATTTACACCCGTACCATCGTTATTCATTTTTTTTTTTTTACAGATAGATGACAGAGACAGACAGTCTACCATTTAATCAGTAAACGAAATATTGAGCAAAAGAGGCCACACACAAAACAGTACATGTTCTGTATTTCCATGTGTAGAAGTCAAAGTCAAGCAAGACTTGCCAATGGCTTGGAAGTCGGCATAGTGGTTACCCTTGGCTGAGGGCTGCTCCCTGGTAGAGGCAGGAGGGGGCTCCAGGCAGTGTGGGAGCCAATGCCAGAAATGTTTCCTGGTCTGGAGGGTTAGCTAGCTACAAGAGGCATTTGCTTTGTGAAAAGTTATTAAGGTGTACACTTATGATTTCTACAATGTTTCGAAACATGTTACACTTTATAAAAAGCTGACATTTAAAAATTTCTTTTTCTAACGACTCAGGAGGTTGAGACAGGAAGATCACAAGCTCGAGACCAGCCTCAGTAATTTAGCAAGGCCCTATGCTGCTTAGCAAGACCCTGTCTCAAAATAAAAAATAAAAAGTGCTGGAGATTTAGCTCAGTAATAAAGTGCCTTAGGGTTCAATCTCCAGTACAAAAAAATAAAATAAACAGTCTAAACCAGGCATGGTGGTGCACAACTGGAAAACCAGTGACTTGTGAGGCTGACTCAAGGCCAGTCTCACCAATATAGCAAGACTCTCAGTAACTTAGCAGATAAACTCGGAATAAAATAAAATGTAACAAAAGGGCTTGGGATGTAGCTCAGAGGTAATGAATCCCTGGGTTCAATCTGCAGTACTGAAAAAATAAATAATTATATTGGAGGACTTTTAAGAAGAGGAATTCAGTGTTTCTAAAAGACAATTCTGGGAGCTGGAGCAGTGGCTCAGCATTTGGGGTGCTTGCCAGGCATGTGGGAGGACCTGGGTTTGAATCCCAGCACTATATGCACAACTAAGTATCTGAGAAACAAAGGCCAGATGAATAAATAAAATTGATTCTCTCTCTCTCTCTCTCTTTAAAAATAAATAAATGAATAATAAAAGACAATTCTGACTATTACATGTAAAATGGGATTTAGGGAGACAGTAGAGAAACCCAGAGGCCAGCAAGCAGGTACTAAGGTGGTACAGGAAAAGGATGACGGTTACTTGGGCTGGGGGAAAAGGAGTGGAGTAAGAAAAAAGAGAGTGGATACCATATACATTTTGGAAATTGAACCCAAAAGACATTCTGGTAGATAAGATAGATAGGTGGAGGTAGACAAAAGAGGTATTGAGGATGTCACCCAGGTTCTAGCCTGGGCAACTAGGTGGATGGAATAAATTGCCTATTATCTATTTATGTCACCCATACCAGGTGATCTCCTCTGCTCCAGGACTACCCAGTGCCCAGAACAAATAAAGCATCCCTCAAATATTTGTTGAATTAATGAAATGACAGCCTTCCTTGGGCAGATCCAGAATCAGATCTGGATACGACAGGAAAGCATATATAGGCCAGGGACCATGGTGCACACCTTTAATCCCTGCAACTTGGAAGGCTGAGGCAGGAGCATCACAAGTTGGAGGCCAGCCTCAGTAATTTAGCAAGACCCTGTCTCAAAATAAAACAAATTAAAAGGGCAGGGATGTAGCTTAGTGGTAGAACACCCCTGGGTTCAATTCCCGGTATAAGAAAAGAGAAGGTGGGGAAAAGAGAAGGAGGGAGGAGGAGGGGAGGGAGAAGGGACACATCCAGGCTAAGGCAGTACTCCCAAGTGAACAGAACAATGAGGGGTGGGGCTCGTTGCTGGGTGGGGGTGAGGGAACTTGGGGGGGTGAGCTCCCTGGGACTGGGGGATTTAAGCACAGGGTTGTGTCAGGTGATCTCAGAAGTCTACACTATCTCACCTGCTGATTTACCCATATTTGTCCACACTGCCTGACTCTTTTGCTGAAGACATCAGTAGAGGAGCTCACTCAAGCCCTCCAAATGCACCTCCAAATGCACGCCCCCTTTCCCAAACCAGATGCCCTGGGCACACAGTATAATCTGTGAGCAAACATCCCAGCCCAGGGACTAAACAACCCCCTTTTGTTTCCAAGCCAGAGGCCAAGGGCGGGAGGCCAGTACCAGGGAATAAAAATGCATTCAGTTTAAAAATGTAAAAGTGTTTTCGTGCTGAAACCGAATGGTTTGGTCAGATTCTGAGCTTCCTTTATGTGATTTTCCATACTTTGGTTGGGGACTCTGTTGACTACTGTCTTCCACTGCATTTCTCTGGCTACGCCCTCCAGCCTTAGCTAATTTCTCTGAAGGCCTGTCGTCCTGGCACTTGGAACCAACAGACCACTCAGGCTCCTGTCACAGTTGCGAGGTATCCTGATGTCTTCTTACCTGGTGTGTCTGCTAACTCTGAGATTTTGAGCCTGGGACTGGATTCGAGTTCCAACTTCATGTATTACCAACCTGATGGCTTTGCCAAGCTGCTGGTCAAGCACATTTATTTTATTCATTCAAAATTAATGAATTTCCTCTCAGCTGGGCCCAATGTCGCATACCTATGATCCCAGTGACTCAGGAGGGTGAAACAAGAGGAATCAAATTCAAGCCCAGTTTCAGCAATTTAGTAAGACGCTGTCTCAAAATAAATAAAAAAAATAAGAAGGGCTGGACATGTAGGTAAGTGATAGAGTGCCTCTGTGCTCAGTTCCCAATACCACCAAAGGAAAAAATAAAGAAATTGCCATCTCCTCTCCCCTTCCCAGACACTGATCAGCCACAGTCATTGGTCCAGAGTGATTCTAGAGGCCTGCATCTGCTGTAAAAAAGAACACACCCATGCTGGGTTGAATATTTGGTCTGCAGAGTAGACGGATGTGGAAGAAATGCCTTAGAAAGATCTATTTTTACAGGCTCTGCTCAAAGCCTTTCTAACTGGGCCAGCTGGACATCTGGACAACCCATCTCATGCCTGAGTCCAGAGAAAGGCCATTTCCGGAAGAACATCAAGTCCTCTCTTGGAAATCAAAATGAGGTAGGACTAGAGCAAGAGACTCAGGTCAGGCAGGGTTAGGGGTGGACAGTGAACCCAGGTCCAGGAGGGTTTGTCACTGGCTAATCCCCATCCACCCGAAACCCAGCCTCTCCAGTTCCTCCTCTTCTCCATCCCCTAGCTGGAAGGGCGCTGCTTTAAGGGAGCAGGAGCTTTGCCATGCAAAGATCCTGGACTTGTTTGGGAACTGAGTGTCTTTTTCCAACCCACTACTCCCCTTTTCAAGCCACCAGCCCCAGCAGAACTTGTCAAACACTGGTTTTCACGTTTTGTCCAAGAAACAGTCAACCCTGTCAACGAACTGAAGAGCAGACTTAAAATTTCTGACTTCTTACTGCAAACCTATCGCTTTGTCGTACTGGCCTCAAAGCCTCTTAGGAATCAACTCCTGAATCATAGCAGATGTCAGGAAGGCAGAGTTGCCAGGTGAATGGGTTGGTCCACCCAGCCTCTGCCAGTTATGCCAGAGGGAGCCCAGCTCAGGTGTACAGGGCAAATTCCTCACCAGAGAGGAGAATTTGAACTTCATCTACAGCTCAAATGCCTGGGCCTCATGCTTGGCCATCAAACTATACTGTCTCTACCTAACTCCTACTGTGTTCATTCATTTGTTCGTTTATTTAAAAGTATTTGATGAAGACGGGAGTATTGGTGCACGCCTGTAATCCCAGTTACTCAGGCAACTAAGGTAGGGTGATTGCAAGTTCAAGACCAGTCTGGGCAACTTAGTGAGACTCTATCTCAAAGTAATAATAAAAAGGCCAGGGTTGTGGGCTGTTGGTAGAGTTCCCCTGATTCAATCCCCAATGTCATAAAATAATAATAATAATAATCATTGAAGCCAGGCTAGTTGGCACACATCTGAAAACCAAGCTACTCAGGAGCTTGAGGCAGGAGGATCACAAGTTCAAGGCCAGCCTGGATAACTTAGTGAGACCCTGTGTCAAAATAAAATTCTAAGAAAAGAGCGGATATGGAGATATAGCTCAGTAGTGTAGCCCTCCTGGGTTAATTCTCCAGTACCATAAAAAAAAAATTATATATGCATAGCAACTGCCAAACTGTACAGAATGGGGACCCACTCAGAATCTGAGTTTGTATGATTATTCTGAGCTGAAGAATTTTGAGATTCAACAGAGGCCGAAAGAAGCCTTCCCACAGCTTCCCTTATCTGACCAAAAGCAGAAACTTCCAAGAAAAGAGGAATGACATAAATTCCATCTTTGGGAGTAGGTTTATTCCAAGGATAGAGATCAAGAGTAAATCTACCATAAATCTCTCCTGGGGGAGTTTCATGGCCCTGAAGATGAAAGACCATTCATGCCTGTATAGACAAACAGTATCACAAACTTCCTTTAGTTCTCCTAAAAATCCCATTTGTCTTCCCTAAAGACACCTATTTGCTCTTCCCATGGGAGTCTTTTCTCCCCTGTCCCTCTCCTCTATCAAATTAGGTGTAAGTCTTAGTCCCTTTGTACTGCTGCTACAATAGAACACCTCAGACTGGAGACCTTATAAAGAACAAAAATGTATTTCTTACAAATCTGAAGGCTGAGAAGTCCAATCAAGGGGCCCACATCTTGTTGCACCTCCCATGGCAGAAGGCAGAAGGAGAGAGAGAGGGAGAACGAGAGATGTGAGCTAAATAAACCTTTTATCTTCATAAAGTTAGCCACCTTGGGTATTTTGTTATAGTTATGAAAACTACCTAATACACCAATGCCTTTGAGTTACCACTGAGTACTCCTGAATGTGTTGCATAGGTGAATAAACTCTTGCTAATTTGTCTTTTCTCAGTTTAATTTGCAGAGCCTCATGTACTAATCATAAGAGGGTAAAGGAAAAGATTTTTCTCCCCAACAATGAACAGTGAACAGTGAACAGTACTGGGGATTGAAGCCAGAGACAGTTTACTACTAAATTACATCCCAGCCCTTTTTTATTTATTTTGAGACAGGGTCTCACTAAGTTGTTCAGACTGGCCTTGAACTTGTCCTCTTGCCTCAGTTACTTGGTAACTGGAATTACAAGCATGTAACACCAGACCCAGCTTATGCTGAATCTTTATTTTACCCTCCAGTTCTCAACAGAGGCCCTAAGCCCTCACCTCGTACTTCCTAAGATGCTAAAGCAGTCTCACTGGGCCTTTGGAGGTTGTCCCAGTCTCTAGCCTGTTCCCCTCCCATCTTCACTCTCTAAATGTTTCCTGACCTCAGAAAAGCTACTATCTGGGAGATGACCTCGAGCCCGAATCTACTCTGTCCTCAGCACATTCGCAGGTCTGTTTTTTTGTCTTTCTGGAACCTAGAGTCTAGACTAATGTCTCAAGGGCTCCTTGCCAAACAATGTGGTGACCTTTGGCCAGGGAAACCTTAGTATACCAAGTCCAGACCCCTTAAAAATCTCACAGGCCAACAGGCACAGTGGTGCAAGCCTATAATCCCAGCAACTCAGGAGGTGGATGCAGAAGGATTGCAAGTTCAAGGCTACCCTGTCTCAAAGCAATAATAATAATAATAGGGACTGGAGAGGTGGCTCAGCAGTAGAGCACTTGCCTGGCATGTGCGAGGACCTGGGTTTGAATCCTAGCACAACATAAACAACTAAGTGTTGGAAAAACGAAAACCAGATGAAAAAGTAAATAAAATTAACTCTCTCTTAAAAAATAGTAATAATAGAAAAAGAAAAAGGACTGGAGATGTGACTCTGTGGTAGAGCACCTCTGGGTTCAATCCCCAGTACCAAAAAACCAAACAAAACAAAAATGGACTGGGGATGGAGCTCAATGGTAGGATGCAGCTAGGTTCAGCCCCCTAGGACCCCTCCCCACAAAAATAAAGAAAGAAAAGAAAAAGTCACAAGCAGAGCAAGTTAGGAGAGTTTTCAGTTTTCCAGCGCTGCAGTGCATACTTGATGAATCAGATACTCCCATATTTCCGAAGGGCAAAGTTCCCTTCTCAGAGGTAAGAGTCACCTGACTTTTAAGGAAAAAAGGAAATGTCCCTACAGGTCTGTAACATGTGAGGCAGCTCTCTGATACTGAGCTAGATCTTCATACCACAGGAGGTCCCAACCTTGGACCTGCTAGGGTCCCAAGCTGAGCCCAGGCTCCTGAAAGGCTGCTCTGAGCTCTCACACAAAGACACAGCTGGAGCTTTGAAATTACCACCTGAAAAGCTGCAAATTGCATTCTCAGCCAGGGTGAGAGTGGCCCTCCTCCTCTGCGCCGTCTGGGGTGTTCTTAGTGTTTGGGCATGTAAGGTTTAGCCGGGGTGAGACATCCAGGCATTTGGAAATAAACTGCCCGCAAGCAGGCGGACCCATACAGAGAGATGTGAAAAATTATCTGTGCTAAGGGGGCAGCCCAGCCTGAGAAGATGGGAGTGCTTTCTTGGAGACAGACCCGAGAAGAAGGCAAAGTTCAGTGTTTTCATGGCTCTGCGGTGCAAAGACGGCCTCTCTAACTAATCCCTGCCCCCCAAAAGGCGTTGGAGGGAACCACGAATTGAAAATAACATTAGGACATGAAGTGATCATGGAGTTTGCATTCCTCCACGCCGGGATTAAACCTGACCTTGCCATTTCTGCAATGGGACCAGCTACATAAAACGCACTTTGTTCGGAAATGATTAAGAATTTAGGGGGTGTAACTCAGTAGTAGAGCATTTGACCACAGAAATATTAAGACATGCCTATAATCCCAGCAACTCAGGAGTCTGAGGCAGGAGAATGGCAAATTCGAGGTTGAGATCCTGGCTCAAAATAAAAATTAAAAGGCTTAGAGGTAAATTGCACCTGGGCTTAATCCCTGTTACCAAAAAAAAAAAAAAAGAAATTGTGTGTGGGAGACAATATCTTGGAAGGTCTCCCAACACCTGTCACTTTCAGAATTAGCGTCACCCTGGGCTCCTGCATTCCTGGAGTGATGGTCTCCTACTGGCTGCCCAACACCTCCAGGACACTTTCCACAATGCTGGGTTCTCCGGCAGTCCTCCAAATCTGGGATTCCCCTTGCTTACTTCAAACACCTTCATCTTTGCTAATTCTATCAAAATCTCCTGCCTGCCCTATCTCCCCAAGGAAGCCACCAGCAGCCACTTTTTTTTTTTAATTGCTGTTTTGTTTTGGGTGTTTTTGTTTTTGTACTGGGGATGGACCCCAGAGGCACTTTATCCCTGAGTTACATTCCCAGTCCTTTCTATTTTTTGAGGCAAGATGTTGCTAAATTGTCCAGGCGGTGGCTCAGCAGTTGGACTGCTTGCCTGGCATGCATGAGGACCCAGGTTTGAACTCCAGCACCACATACACAACTAAGTGTTGGAAAACAAAGGCCAGATGAAAAAATAAAAATAGATTCTCTCTTAAAAAAAAAAAAATGCCCAGGCTGGCTTTGAACTTGCAATCCTCCGGCCTCAGCCTCCCAATGCGCTGGGTTTACAGGCCTGTGCCACCATGCATGGCCCAGTAGCCACTTTCAGTGGCATTATGCATACTACACAATTCTCATGAAGCAGACTCTACATCCCAAACACTGGACATCCCCCCTTTGCCATCTCCCTAAGGATAGGTCCATTGGCGATGCCCTGTGTCGTTGATGGGGGGTTTTGGGGATGAGGCCGGATTCTCTGCTCACGCTGATGAATGAAGAGGGCCAGGCTATAGAATTCCATAGCCAAAGTAGCCCGTTTTCAGTGTTTGCAGCTCTTCTCAGTTAGAATTGAGAGTTTGGGCTTGTTGCAGGTCCCTCAGGTCTCTGTAGCCCAAAAGTATTAGCAGCTCCCAGCTAAAAGCTGGGTGTTGCAGCTCTTGGTGTGGTGGAAATTCATCCCAGGAATTCGGCGCCAATCTTCTGGGTTCTTGTCTCATGAATTTGAAGAATAACAACCACAGAACGGGGAGTAAAAGGAGTAGCAGTTATTTAGGAAGGAGAGCAGAGACTCCGCAAGGCGGAGAGGCACCTGGAAGCAGAACACTGTCTAATGGAGGTCAGGCCAGGGGTTATATTGATTTGGGGTATGAGCATAATTAACATTCATGCAAAGCAGGCATTGAGAAATGCATCTACAGACTGGAGCAGTGGCTCAGTGGTTTCTGCGCTTGCCCGGCAAGCACAAGGACCTGGGTTCAAACCCCAGCACCACGTACACAACTGAGTGTTGGAGCAACTAAGGCCATGTGAAAAACTAAATAAAGTTGTTGTAAAACCAGAAAAAAGTATAATGATACTGGTGTAAATTCAGGTGGAGATGCTTATTGGGATTTGTTGCTCTCAGGCCAATTTCACCTGCGCCGCCATAATGAGGGTGGGCATGGGAAGCGGCGGCCGGCCAGAATGGCAGGCAGGGAAAATGGCATTGGACCTTTGCCAGGCAGCTGGTTTTGCTGGCTACCTGGGAGTTCAAGATGGGGTTGGTCCTTCAGAGACTGGCTGGTGGATCCATCAATCCATTGGAGCTTGTCCACCAGCATCCCAGTTGGCTGTTCTTTTCACGGGCAAGTTGCCCTTTGCCCTGCCCCTTAGCTACCAGGCATGGCCTCAGTGTCTTGGCTGAAGCCACGCCGCCAGCCAGGGTCCATGATGCTGTGAAGTGTGGGCTACCTGAAACCATGCCCCCAGCAGGCCTAACAGTTGTCTCTCTTTCTCTGTCTCTCTCACTGTCCCTCTCTCTTTAAAAAAAAAAAAAAAAAGAGAGAAATGCTCTACATCATTGGTTGAAACCTATGCAAAGCAGGCATTGAAACAGTACCAAAGCCATTGGTTAAAATCTATGCAGAACAGGTAGAAACTCTTTCCAAGTTCCCATCTTTGTCCACCGCCATTTCTTAGTTTTCCCGCCTCAGGGACAAAGGAGTTGCTCCACAGGTGAGCCTCATTGGCATATGAAGGCCCTGAATGTGCCCTGTCAATCACTCTCTACCCGCTAGCTCTAGACTAGACGGTCCCCTTTGTCCTGTCCTGTCTACCTCGCCATTTTACTATCTCTCCTAAAACCGTCTTGTCGCATCTTCCTAATACCAGGTTTGTGGGTCCCCTTCCCAGGAGATGAGGATTGGACCCCAGCCAACTCTCCTCTTCCCACTTCCCAAAGAGCCCCTATTTCTGCTCTTCCAGCAAAACTCCTTGCTTCACTGAGCACCCTCAGCTTCGCCAAATCTCCTTATTGTTCTCATTTCACATTTGGTAGGATGAGGTACAAGATTCCTTCCACAGGCTCTAAGAGTGAAACTTAGGCCCTGGCTTCCCTGGAGAGAACCCCCTCAGAGCGGCACAGTGAGCAGCTCCCACCACATCCCTCCCCCAGCCAACAAGCCTGGAGGGACAGGCGCCCTGGCAGGCACCCAGGCAAGCTGCGGAAGCTGTTACAGCCTCCCTATGGAACTTTCTGAAGGAGCTGTTTTTAAGTAGAGGAGAGCGTGTGACAGGGAGGCCACAAATAGGACTCTTTGTAGGGGAAAGCATAAATACACATTTAACTACCAATGACACTCGCTCATTAGCCCTGGCTGGCCAGCAATCCCCTTCCTTCCTAGCCCCCAAGCCAATCAGCACCAGGCTGGCTGGCATGGAGCATGGGCACGGAGCATTCCTTCTCAGGCAGCGAGGACACCAGCATCCTGACATAGGAGCAGATGCACATTCCCAGGGAGACCAAGTCCCAGGGGCTTGGCAGGGACCACCACAGCTGCCCATCTCCAGCGTGGCCATGAAAAGGTTGTGAGGCGTGGGAGCCGGGCCCTCAGGGGGCCACCACGGGACCCACCAGGCTGCCATCAGGTCTTGGCAGGAAGAGAAAACTTTTTGCTCTTAGGATAGAAAGAAAGGCAGTGTGGCCTTATAGGCCAACTCCTGCCAGTCTTCAGGGGGCAGAGAACAAAACCCTTTTCTCTCTAGGTCTTCGAACCCTCTGCCAGGCTGGGCCATTGGTTGGTTCTTCCCCAGCTCCCTTGGCACCGGGAGGTGTGGCAGTCAGAACTGACCAGGGTTCATTGAGGAGAGGCGCTGAATGGACACATCCAGGAGACCCGCCAGAGCCGCCAGAGCCTCCCTATCATGAGGGTGAGGTGCAGGCTCTGCATTCAGAGAGCCCAGCATTCACCACCCCAGCTCCTCAAACACTGCAACCCTCAGGTCCTCTTGCAACAGTGGGGATAGGTTTGTCAAAAAGGCAAGGCTTAATGCATGGTTAGTGCGCCTCCATTCAAAGAGGAGGAGGGTATTGTTTATACACATTTATTTATGTGTATGTAAAGTGTCTCTGGAAGAATAAACAGGAGGGAAAATCGGAAAATCAGAAAATCGGGCAGCCAAGGACAGGGGAGGGAGCAAGGATTTTTCAAAATACAGTCTTAGTTCAAGTGAGCCTCCGTTTCCTCATCTGTAATATGGGGCAACAAGGTAAACAATCATAATGGCTAAATCTTTTGAAAACAGTCATCTGTCAGCATTCACAAGGATTGATTCCAGGAACCAACACCTGAAGGCGTTCAAGCTTCTTATATGAAATGGTGTTCTATTTGCATGCAAACTATGCACATCCTCTCATATGCATTTTTTTGGAGAGATACTGGGGATGGAACCCAGGGCCTCACTCATGCTAGGCAAGTGCCTTACCATTGAGCTACACCCCCAGCCCCTCCACCCCTTTTATTTAACCTTAAGCCATTTTTTAATTTAATTTGGAGATAGGGTCTTGCTAAATTGCTGAGCTTGGCCTCAAACTTGTGATCCTCTGCTCAAGCCTCCCTAGTCACTGGATTACAGGCTTGCATGTCTGCATCCAGCAATTTGTCCTGTTTTAAATGTTAGTTCTATGAACCAGATTATTTGACAAAGTTTCTATAGAGGCAGGCTAACAGCCAAGGATTTGGCTCTGTCAAAAGTTAAGAACTTAGCTGAACATGGTGGTGAATGCTTGTAATCCCAGCTACTCAAGAGACTGAGGCAGGAGGATTGCAATTTCAAGGCCAGCCTCAGCAATTTAGCGAGGCCATAAGTGATTTATTGCAATCTTCCTGCCTTAACCTCCCAAATTGCTGGGATTACAGGCATGTGCCACTGTACCTGCCTGCAATGTAACCTTTTTAGAGAGGAATACCCTCTTCAATTTTAGAAGATTCAGGGTGTCATAAAACCTGGATCCATCCTCAATAAGAGGAATAAAATAATAGTACATATCACTGGGTAGTTATAAAGATTAAACAAGATGATATATTAATGACTTAAATTAATGTCTAACATGTACAAAAACCCACATAAGTTATAGTAGCCACTTGTTTGGAACATATCAGAGTAAAATTACTTTCCTCCTTTTCTTCTTTTATATGGGCAACTACATCAGGAAGCACAATTCACAAAAACCCAATTTTGAAAGGGAGAATGAACCAGTGGTTGATAACTCTAGTTATAAAATGACTCACAGCCCTGGCACAGTGACACAGACCTGCAATCCCAGTAACTTGGGAGGCTGAGGCAGGAGATCACATATTCAAGGCCAGCCTGAGCTACTTAGAAAGATCCTGACTCAAAATAAAATTTGAAAAAGGGCTGGTGGGATAGCTGAATGGCAAGGTGCCACTGATTCAATTCCCAGTCGGGGGGCGGGGGGAGACTCACAGGGGCTGGGGTGTTGCTCATTAAAGCCCTGAGTTCCATCCCCAGTCCCAGAAGCGGCTTTTTACTGGAGAGCTGAGGGCTCCACCCTGCTTCCCAGCTAGACCCCAAGTCCTGAGTGTCACATTCTTTTAACATTAGTTTACCTCAAGCCAACCCTGTCCATATGGAAATTCCTAGAATTTCTGCCTGATCCTCCATGCAAGAATAAAAGCATTCAACTAAAGCCTGCAACACAACAGATCACAGCTGGAGATAGTGTGTCCTGCCTCAGCCTCCTGGCCTGGCAAGGAGAGGAGCTGGCCCTAGAGCAAGGTGAGGGCCCTGAACCCAGTGGCTTCCAGACACTGTGTCTAAGGAAAGAGGATACAATGGCCAAAACTGTACACTGGGGTCCAGCACATGTGGGATGGATACCTCCACTGGTCCTTGATGGTCCCTGAGGCTTCTGCCCCATTCCCAGCTCCTTCTAAGGCAGCTCCCAGGAGGGCTCTGTAGCCAGAAGTCCCATGCTGCTGGAAAACCTGGCCTGAGTCCAGAAGTCTCCTGAAATTCTGGGTCAATCTCTGTTCCCTGTGAAGGGAGTGTCCACTGGGATTGGAAGCCTGAGCAACCACATCCTTTCAAAAGCTGCAGAGATTCCAGAGCCATCCCTAGTCCCAGCATAAGACCCAGAATTGCTGTGGCCCAGCACACTCTGGACTGCAGTTCAGCCGCCCCGGGGAAGCAGGTTGAGCATTTCCCTCTCTCAGTAGCTAACTCTCACAAAGTGTGCGCTTAGCCAGAGCCCTGCTTTGAGTGCCCTATTAACCTCCAGGAGCTCTTGCAGTGAATTACCACAATCCCAGGGTCTTACAACAACAGAAATTTGTTTTCTTAGAGTTCTGAATCTCAAACTCAAAATCAAGGTATTTGGTTGGGCCAAGTTCTCTCCAAAGGCTCAAGAGGAGAAGCCTCCCCTGCCCCTTCCAGCATCTGGCTCCAGGTGTTCCTGGGCTTGTTGTGGCTGCATCGCTCCAAGCTCTGTTCCTGTCTTCACATGACCTCCTTTTCTTTTTTCTCCTGCTCTCTCTCCTCGTCCTTCTCTGTCTTCTTCTTTCTGGCTTCCGTCATTGTTGTTAGACTTATAGCCCACCTGGTAACCCAGGACGATTCCTTTACCTCAAGGGCCTTAATTATACCTGCAATGATTTTTCTCCAAATAAGGTCACAGTCTGAGGTTCTGGGGGTTGGAATGTGGAAATACATGGTACATGCACACGTTCCACTTTCCGCTTTCCTCTACCTGTAGAGAAGAAAGAACCAAATGAAGGAAATAGGAGGCAGCTCAACAGCAACGCAGATTTACTGGGGACAAACCAGCGGAGTGGGGCTCCGTGGAGACTCAGACCATCTTCCACTTGCAGCCTGGTGTGGCTATAGGGGAATGAGGGAGGGGGGAATTTTGCAGTTATGCTGTTGCTTAGGGGTTGTCAGGGAAGGGTTCTTGTACTTGTTACCTTGTTCTTTGAGGTAGTCACATGAGTCAGAGTGATGGGCGAGGTGTCTCCTATTCTATAACAGAGGATATGTTTCAAAATGGTGTTGTCTATGTAAAATTCTTCTTAACAACTGTGAAGAAGTGCTCATTTTTATAGATCAAGAACTCAGAGCCAGGTGTGGCAGTGCATGCCTGTAATTCCAGCAACTCAGGAGGCTGAGGCAAGAGGATCACAAGTTCAAGGCCAGCCGAAGCAACTTAGTGAGACCCTATCTCAAAATAAAAAATAAAAAGGGCTAGGGATGTGGCTCAGTAGTTAGGCACCCCCAGGTTCAATCTTGGTACCAAAAAAAAAAAAAAAAAAAAACAGATTAAGAACTCAGTAACAGGGGCTGGAGCAGTGAGTGGCTCAGCAATTACTGTGCTTGCCTGGCATGCTCAAGTATGCGGGTTCAAACCCTAGCACCAAGTACACAACAAAGTGTCCAAGCAACAAAGGTCACGTGAAAAACTAAATAAAAAAATGATTCTCTCTCTCTCTCTCTCTCTCTCTCTCACTTTCCCTCTCTCTTTAAAAAAGAAAGAAAGAAAGAACGAACTCAAGAACAGATAAGAGTGGGGCCTAGGTCACACAGACAGGAGATGGGCATCCACTATAGCACAACACCCCTTTCGTATGTCCTGAGTCCCTGACATGGGAGTCCTCTGTGACAGAGGGGTTGTAACCCAAACTTGTCAAATAACATCCCACTGCATCCACACCTGGACATTTTTATGAATCAATTGACATAATATTAGAATGACAATAGGATGACCTTGAGGGAGGAAAAAGGACAAGTCTATTTCATTTGCACTTTGGAACAAGCAGCACTGAGTACTTGACAGTTGTTAGTATTGTTGTCTACATCCCCAGGAGCCAGGAGGTGGGACGGGCAGGGCAGGCAGGATGGGAGGGAGTCTCCAATCCCTGCTGCAGCCTGGGCCTGGCGCAGGTCTGACCTGGTACTTCTGCCTGCTTCAAAAACAGCTTGGCATCACTCTACACGAGGAAACTGAGGTACATTAAAATTAGTATCCAAATCACGCATAAAGACATTAAACCAAGAGGTTGGGAATGCAGCTCAGTGATTATGCGCCTGTTCAGCATGTTCCAGGCCCTGGGTGCAACCCCCAGAAACACCAAAAATTAAAACATGAAAAAATAAAGGCACCGCTCTTCAACACATTGCACAGAATTAACAATATAACCCAGCAATTCTACTCCCAGATGTATTCCCCAAAGAACTGAAACCAGGTGTCCAAACCAAAGCGTGTATACCATTGTGGATGGGAGGATGATTCACAGTAGCTGAAAAGTGGAAATAAATATTCATCGGTTGATGAATGGATTGATAAAATCTGTTATAACCATGCAAAGGAAGATTATTTAGGCTTAAAAGACATGAAGTAGGGCTGGAGTTGTGGTTCAGGAGCAGAGTGCTTGCCTGGCATGTGGGCAAGGTGCTGGGTCTAATCCTCAGCACTGAAGGAAAAAAAGAGACAAGACATGAAGTACTACGTGTTACAACATGAAGTTAAGAAGCATATGTCAAGTAAAAGAGGACAGGCACAAAAAGGCAACAGGTGACCTGATTTATTCTATTTGTGAAATACCCAAACTAGGCAGATCCACAAGGGCAGAAGACAGATTGGCAGGGCTTCAGAGAGAGCTCAGTGACACAGGGGGTGCTTAGCATGAGTAAGGCCCTGGGTTCAATCCCCAGCACCAAAAGAAAATAGGTTGGTGGTTGCCAAAAACTAGGGGAGAGAAAGTGGGGAGCGCCTGCTCAACAGGTGGGAGGGTTCCCATTTATGCTGATGGAATTTTACAACTATGTAGTGGTGATGGTTCACAAAATTGTGAACGACTAAATACTACCTGAAAATGATTAAAATGGCAAATTTACAATATGCATACTTTACCATAATAAACAGGGAAAAAAATGTCAAAGCAAAATCACAATTCTTCTCCTCCTACTCAGGAATGTAACTGGTGGCACCCCTTTCCAAGCCTGGATGACTAGATCTAACTTATTTGTCTTTTGTCTTTTTTTTCTTTTTGTTTCTTTCTTTCTTTTTCTTTTCTTTTCCTTTCTTTCTTTTTTTTTTTTTTTAAACATCCAAATGACTTCTTTCCTAAAAAAAAAAAAAAAAATGTGAGACCGGAAGAAAAGAGGGTGGGTGTCGTACCTGGTAAACCCTGGATGATAACAGGAGACAATAATGAGGAGGTTCAAGAATCTCTTAAAGCCCAGCAGCTGAAGGCATTCGGTAGCCCAGGCAGTGGAATCCCTCCACCTATCCAGGCGCCCTGCAAGGCACAGACTGGACAAGCCTGGCCAGCTCAGGATCCCCAGGCACCCCCAGGCCTTCGGTCCTGTCCTCCTCCACTTTCTGTCTGCCCTCCATGTATCCCTTCCCCACTTGCATCCTGAATAAGAGCTGCCTTGAAGAGCCACCTCTCATGTCCAGGGTGCCCTCCTTGGAGCACGCCAAAGGACCTCAGGCCACACGCACATTTTCTAGACCAAACAGATTCCCCAACAGCCAAGATGCTAGCCCTCCCCCATCCTCACAATGCAGGGTGATTCTGGGAGACAGAATGGAAAGGGCACTGGCTCTGAGCCCTCCCTATGTGACCTTGATTGTGTGACCTTGTCAAGTCCTGTAAATTCTCTTAGGCTTTGTAGAGTGGGCGTAGTAATGGCCCACAGCCCATCTTACTTGGGTGAACATGAAATGAACTGCTATGTGAGAAACTGCTTGATAAATGGAAAGATATGTAATAAAGATTCATTCTCACAAACATGGGGAATTTCAAGTTCCAGCGTGACCTGGCACATTCCCCTTCTGTGGCTGCAGTGACCTGGAAATGCTGTATCCATCCATAGCCCACCCCCACCTCCACCCTATCTGTCTGCATTGCCCTCAGACCAGAGAGGTTTCCTCAGCCTTGTGGGACAGTGCCTGGGGCCGTTGTCCGTGACTGCCCTTTTCCCCGAGACCCCAGACCCGGTTAGGCTTTCTGTTGCCCTGAAAGACAAGTACCAGAAGGCAGCTCTTTGGTGGCACAAACTCAGCATCCTCCCAAAGGATGACAGATTTGCTTTTCAAACAAAGTTCTCAGACTTTCCAGCTCTTAAAATGCTTAAAAAAAAAAAAAAAAAAAACAAATGGGGTTCTATGGTTGAAAAAGTTTGGGAAATTTTGCTGACCCAAGTCTAACCTTCCTCTCTCCCTTTCTTCCACCTATCTCAGAAAAATAACTGGCAAGTTTGGGAACCACACATTGGCCACGGGCCTTGTTTGTGTTTGGTTTTTGTTTTTTGTTAAGACAGTTTTCAAATACACACAAGGAAAAATGATTCATGAGATGAACCCTTCAGACTCATCCTCTGGCTTCAACAATTATCAACACTGCAAGAATGTGGGAGAGGAAGGATTTGGGAATCCACTGCACATCTGAATGTCAGTCCCACTGCCAGTTAGTGCAAGGGCCCTGGGTAAGAGGTTCCAGCTCTCTAGGCCTGTTTCCTCCTATCTGGAGAACTAAATAACATAAGGTAGCTGTAAGACACTATTACCAAAGCTTCCATTCCAGGCAAGTGCTTGATGAACAGTGATGACCACTGCTAGGGGCAATGAGTGGTGAACTGAAGGTGCGGATTGCCTGGGTGCGAATCCCAGCCCTGGCTGATTTCTAGCTGTGTGTGGTCTGGGACGCATTACTGACCTTCCTGTGCTCCTGGACTTGCTTGCTTGCTTTTTTTTTCTATTTGAACCCAGGGCCTTGCGAATGCTAAATACAAGCTCTACCACTGAGCTACATCAGCCCTTCCAATATTTTCATGAGTACCTACCCCCACAGGTGTTTTTGTTGAGACTAAGAGTCCAAGTAGAGCATTTGAAACAGTGTTTGGCAGGTCATATGGGTTCCATAAGATTGGTTTTGTTACCGTCAACACGATCTGATGAATTTTATTTAACTGTGCATTTTGTAAATTCCACTCAACCTATAAGCTTCCTCCTCTTGAAGTGGAATCTCAGAACTCAAGTGTAGCTCAGTGTAACTGAGTTTACAGCAGTCAGTTTGGGAGACATCTGGATTAAGGAGGTAGTCTCAGGAGTTCTGTTCCCAACAGAAATGTCAGATCTGTGGTCAGTCGGGTGTCCCCATTTGTTTGCGTGGTGTGTGGGCCATAGATTGTTCACAAGACACCCAAAAATGCTCGTACTTCAAGATGACTGAAGCTGGAGACACAAACCCACAGAGGCTTGAGGGTGCCCCACCCCCACTACCCACTGAACCAGAGGAATCCCAGACCCAAGACCTTTACCCAGCTGTCTGGCCCTTCCCAATGCGCACTGTCATCTGGAAATCCTGGGTTGGAATAGCGAGCTCCAGGATTCGCGAGCTCCGGGATTCATGGAAGCACCAGTTCCTTTACCAGCACCACTGCCACTGCGTCTGGATGCTGGGGATGGAAGGATGTACCATGTGTGGCTTTCCCAGGTGACCTTGGGCCGGTCACTTAACAGATCTGGGATGTGTTTTTTTAGATGGGATATGACCATATTATTCCCACAACCCCTTCCAACCCCAGCCTTTTGAGCTGATCACATGGCTGGCTGTCAGTTCAGTGATTTGGGAGGCTGAGGCAGGAGGATCACAAGTTCAAGATCGGCCTCCACAATTTAGTGAGACTTTGTTTCAAAATAAAAAGGGCTGAGGATGTAGCTCAGTGGTAGCTTGCTCCTGGGTTCTCTCTGCAGTAACACACACACACAGAGTCAAATTATGCCTTTTGTGATTATTTATTTATTTATTTTGGTGTTGGGGATGGAACCCAGGGCCTCCCGCATGCTAAGCAAGCACTCTACCACTGAGCTACACCCTCAGCTCATATAATTCTATTTTTTACCTGAAATTCTACTAGTTTCACAATCTGATTATTTTGCCAAAATGACAGAAGAGAGAAGAAATTTGGGCTTGGGACTTCTGAAGAGCACGTCTGTCTCTTCAGCCTGCACAACTGCCCACGCTTCTGCCTGCATCCAGATGTTTACAACAATCAAAAACCACAGCACTTCCGCCTGCCTGCTTCAGACCCTGCAGCCAGCCCATCCCATCTGACCCCTCACTTTGTTTATTAAAAGAAGTGGGTGCGCACAAACACACAAACGCACACACACACACACACATACACACTGCCACCATGGTCCCAGACTGGATGAACCTAACCCAGGGAGGGTGGTGACCTGGCTGTCCCCCTAGCATGTGCCCAGGGGAATCCCAGCAGCCCTGAAGAGGGCTTGAACCTCCCTCTAATCCCTGGCAGGAGCACCACGGACTGAAAAAGGAGCCCTGTACCCCAGTGCTGACCTTTCCTGCCCCATTCCTGGTTTATCACTCTTCTCCATGGGCTTCATGATGTCAAATGATTTTCTCTACTGTCAGACCCATTTATGAAATAGTGCTGCCTACAGCATTGTAACTGACAACCACAGTTGTAGCTCTAATAAGAAAGCTGACCAGCTGTGGGATATTTCATGATGTCCCTTATCCAGTGCCCCTTTCCTGTCAGAGATGGGCTTATGCCCACCAGCCATGAAATTTGTAGTATCTTCCTAAGGAAACAGTGTACCTTCCCCACCCCATCATCAGACCTAGCCCTATGATTCAGGATGGCCCAGGAAATGAGGGTAGAAGTGACACATGCCAGCTCTTAGCAGAAGCTTTAAGAGCCACTGTGGTCAGGAACAGTGACACAAGTTTGTAATCCCAGGACTCTGGAGGCTGAGACAAGATGATCTCAAGTTTGAGGCCAGACTCAGCAACTTAGTGAGACTCTGCTTCAAAATAAAATTTAAAAAGATCTGGGGGTGAGGTCGGCTGGAGAGGTGCCTCACATGTGCAAGAACCTAGGTTCGATCACCAGCACTACATACACAACTAAGTGGAACAACAACAACAACAAAAAAAAAAAAAAGAAAAAATAAAATTGACTCTCTCGCTCTTAAAAAACAACCAAAAAAAAGCATTTAAAAATAAAAAGGGCCGGGCTGGAGCGGTGGCTCAGCGGTTTCGGCGCTTGCCTGGCAAGCACGAGGACCCGGGTTCGAACCCCAGCACCACGTACACAACTGAGTGTTGGAGCAACTAAGGCCATGTGAAAAACTCAATAAAGTTGTTTCTCTCTTTCTCTGTCTCTCTCACTGTCCCTCTCTCTTTAAAAAAAAAAGGGCTGGGGATGTGGCTGAGTGGTAAACCCCGCTGGGTTCAATCCCTGGTACCAAAAAAAAAAAAAAAAAGGGTTCGAGATTATAGCTCAGTGACAGAGTTCCCCTAGGTTCAATCCCGGTACTGAAAAAACAAACAAACAAAAAAGCCTAAAGGGCAAGTCATATGAGGGCATTGCTATTTTCCACCCCACACAATTCTCTGCTGCTTTGAATAGAAACAACACAAAATTCAGGCCAAATTCGACATCTGGCTTTTCTGTTCCTAACCTCATCTGCTGTGATGGTTAGTTTTACGTGTCAGCTTTGCTAGGCTACAGCAGTTATGGTACAGTACTGTAGCGTTAAATAACCTAGCTATTTAATCAAACACTAATATAGATGGTGTGCTTTCACATCT
>PVKS010027421.1:0-27561 GCA_004027875.1 Aplodontia rufa
AGTCCCATCCATTTCTCAGCAAATAACATAAAGTCATTCTTCCTTATAGCTAAGTAATGCTCCATTATATGTGTATGCCACAATGTTTTTATCCATTCATAGGTTAAAGGGCACATTGTTCCATAGCTTAGCCGTAGCGAATTGTGTTCTTACGAGAATAGATGTGACTACATCACTGTGCTATGCTGATTTTAAGACCTCTAGATTTATACCGAGTAGTGATGGAAAGACCTCCATGTTCTCAGATAGGGAGAATCAGTATTATCAAAATGCCTACATTACTTAAAGTGCTATATAGATTCAGCGCACTTCCCATCAAAATTCCAAAAATTTTCTTCATAGAAATAGAAAAAAGCAGTTATTAAATTCATTTGGAAAAATAAGACAAACAGAATAGCCAAAGAATCCTTAGCAAGAAAAGTGAAGCTGGAGACATCACAATATAAGATTTCAAATTACACTGTAGTGCTATTAATAAGAAAAACAGCATCGTACCAGCACCAAAACACACAAGAAGATCAGCGGAACAGAATGAAAGACACAGAGACAAAAGAATGTAATTAGAGTTACCTCATAACTGATAAAGCAGCCAAAAACAAAAGCTGGATAACAGCAGCCTCTGTAACAAATGGTGCCGGGAAAATTGGAAATCCATGTGTGGTAGAATGAAACTCAATCTCTATCCATCACCCTGCACAAAACTCAATGCAAAGTGGATCAAAGACCTAGGAATTAGACCAGAAACCCTGACCTACTAGAAGAAAATGTTGGCCCGACACTCCATCACATTGGCTTAGGAACCGACTTCCAAAACAAGACCCCCAAAGTGCAAGAAGTAAACGGAACAAATCAGTAAATGGGATGGCATCAAATTGAAAAGCTTCCTTACAGAAAAGGAAACAAGAATGTGAAGAGAGAGCCTACAGAATGGGGAAAAAAATCTTTGCCTCATGAATTCAG
Organism: Aplodontia rufa; assembly: GCA_004027875.1. Lineage (NCBI taxonomy): Eukaryota > Metazoa > Chordata > Mammalia > Rodentia > Aplodontiidae > Aplodontia > Aplodontia rufa. The sequence continues at coordinate 961 of PVKS010027421.1, forward strand.
ACTAGGAATCAATATCTAGAATATACAAAAAACACAAAAAAGCTTAACTCCAGAAAAGCAAATAACCCAATCAATAAATGAGCAAAGGAATTAAATGGACACTTCTCAGATAAAGAAATAAAAATGGTCCACTAATACATGAAAAAATGTTCAACATCTATAGCAATTAGGAAACTGCCAAGTTTTTTTTTATTTTTTATTAGGGAGTTGAGTTATTGTATAATCATAAATGTGCATAAAGTAACAATGTAATTCATTTTTCTAAACTAGAGTTACCCCCATATCACCCACACCCCAATCTCCTGATTCTTCTATATTTCAAACCTAAAAATAATATAAATGTCTATATGTATACATATATATAGGTATGCATGTATACACACACACACACATACACACACACATATATATGATTATGAGTTTTCCAGAATTAAATGATTACATAAGTATTACTTAGTGTCTCAGGGGAGGGTGGTAACAAGTATGCTACATTGTTGGTTGTTTCCCTAGATCCCTCGCCATCATCCCTCCTTCTCATTCTCCCCTCCCCTCACCTCTCCCCTCACCCCACATATTTATTGTTCCCCTAGATTATGTGTTGATACAACTTTGCTGGGTCTAATACATGAGTTTGACAAGCATTCACCCAAGCCAGCATTTTTCTCTAGCCTCCAAAAATGAGGGAAAACATTCGACACTTGAATCTCTGGGGTTGGCTAACTTTACTCAGCATAATTTCTTCCATTGCCATCCATTTACCTTGAAGGTCACAATACCATTGTTTCTAATAGCTAAATAGAACCTCATTATTTATATACATATATGTGTGTGTGTATATATATATATACACACAATATAAACACATACACACACACACACACACACACACACATATATATATATATATATATATAGAGAGAGAGAGAGAGAGAGAGTTGTTCCTAATTTTACTTCTAGCAGTTGTAGGGTAGCTGGTTTAGTTCTGAGTTCCTTGATGCATTTTGATTTCATTTTTCTGCAAGGTGAGAGAGAAGGGTCTAATTTCAACTTCCAGTTTGTCCAGCGCCATGTTGAACAGGCTGTCTTTCCTCCATCTTTTGTTTGACCCCCCTTGTCAAAGGTCAGGTGTTTAAAGATTTCTGTTTATCTCAGAGTCTTCTATTCAATTCCATTGGTCTTCATTCCTACTTTGATACCACTGCCATGCTTGTTTTTATTCCTACAGCTCAATAGTATAATTTTAGATTTGATATTGCAAAACCAACTGTTTCATCCTTGTTGCCTAGTAATGTTTTGGTTATTCTGGGTTTATTGAATTTGAGAATTGATTTTTACATAACTATAAGGAGTGAAATTAGTATCTTCATGTGGATTGCATTGAATCTGTGTATTTGATTTAGGCAGAATGACCATTTTAATTATATTAATACTGTGTAATGAAGCACATGGAATGTCTTTCTATTTTCTTAAGTCTCCTTCCAATTCTTTCTTCAGTGTTTGATAATTTTCATTTTAGAAGTCTTTTACTTCCCTTGTTAGATTAATTCCCAAGTATTGTATTCTTTTTGCAGATAATATGTATGGGACCTATTTCCTGATTTCCACTTCTGCCGTATTATTAGTGTATAAGAAAGCTATTGATTTATGGGTGTTGATGCTGTATGCTGCCTGTGTGCTAAATCTGTTTATAACAAACAGCTTGCTGATGGAGGTTTTTGGATCTTCCAGATTTAGGATCTAGAAGCAAAAAGGGATACTTTGACCTCCTCTTTTTTTATTCTTATCCCTTTGATTTCCTTCTCTTCTCTGATTGCTCTGGCTAAAGTCTCAAAGACTATATTGAATAAAAGTGGTAAGAATAGGCAGCCTTGTTCTGTTCCCAAGTTTAGTGGAAATGCTTTCAGCCTTCTGCATTTGGTATTATACAAGCAGAGGGTTTTTCACAAATGGCCTTTACATAGTTAAGTTCCCTTGATCCCTATCTTTACTAGAGTTTTGAGCATAAATAGATGGTGGATTTTATCGAAGGCATTTTCTGCATCAATTGAAATAATCAAGTTTTTTTTCCTTAATTCAGTTTAAGGGATGAATCACATTTATTGATGTGCATATGTTTAATCAGCCTTACATCCTTTGATGAAGCCTGCTTGATCATGATGAAATATCTTCTTGATGTGTTTTTGAATGTGATTTGCTAGAACCTTATTAAGGATTTTTGCGTTGATGTTCATTAGGGATATTGGTCTGCAGTCTTCTTTTTTGATGTGTATTTATTGGGTTTTGGTATCAAAGATATAGATGTCCCATAGAAAGTGTTTTGGAGAGTTCCCTCCTTTTCAATTTGTTATAATAGCTTGATAAGGAGAGTTGTTAGCTCCTTTTCACAGGTGTGGTAAAACTCAGTTGGGAATCCATCAGGTCTTGGGCTTTTCTTCTTAGGAATGCTTTTAATTGGTATGAGAACTTCAGTGCCTGTTATTCGGCTGTTTAGGATTTCAATATTGTCCTGTGTCATTTTGGAGAGTACTATGTGTCTAGAAATTTGCTTGTGTCTTCTAGATTATCCAATTTAGAGAAGTATAGTTTTTCAAAATGTGTTCTGATAATCCATTGAATTTCCATGGGGTCAGTGGTGATTACTTCATTTTCATTGGTGACTTTGTTGATTTGCTTCAATTTTTTCCTTCTTTTAGTGAGATTGGCTAGGAGTCTGTCAATTTTATTTAGTTTGTTTGTTTGTTTGTTTTTTTAAAGAACTAGCTCCTTGTTGATTTCTTTTTCCTTTTTGTTCTCAATTTCATTGAACTCAGCTCTGATCTTGATTATTTACTGTCTTCTGCTGGGATTAGATTGTTCTTCCCTTGGTAGTGATTTGAGGTGGAAAACAAGCTTATTTATTCTTGATCTCTCTTGATTATTGTTGGGGTTTGAACTTTACTTTATCAGCTGCCCTGGATCTTGTTGCTGTTTGCATATGCTCCTTCAGGAGGGGCTGCTAGATTGTGTATTGTTAAACTTGAAAAACAGGGTGTGGACACGGGCTTCAGACATTTCGAATTGGTATCACCTGCCAATTATTCTAGATCCTTCAGAAGGCGCACGAAGAGGCTTATTGGTCAAACGTGTGCCTCTGAAATCCAGGTGTGGCAATGAAGGAGCTAATGTAGAAAGGCCTCGAGGGGGCGAGGTGAAGGCCTTTAAAAAAGAGGCTCCAGTCCACAGCTCTTCCTTTGGGAGAGAGCTTTCTACTTTGCTGCTGGACGTGGTGTCCCTGCTCCTTTGGAAGATGAGCTCTTGCCAGCAGCTGAACCTGCCTGTGCCTCGATCCTGAACTTCCCAGCCTTCAGAACTGTGAGAAATTGCTGTCCATGTTTGTTCTGAAATAGAGTCTTGCAGCGTTGCCTTGACTTGTTTGAGATTGCTTAATGTTAGGCATTTTGTTGTAGCAGTACAAATGGACGTTGCCTTGAAAGAGAGATGTAAAGTATGGATATATAAAAAGGAGAAGTAAAGTTTGGACCAAGAGAGATCATTTCAGGTCTCTGGCCTGTGGTTTTTCTCATCCCCAGCCCGTCCCTCAGGTCAGAACCCGCCTGGACCGGGACAGATTTTTAATGTACGCACTTGGTGATATAAAATTAGTGCTCTAAAATTTTCCCTTAAGAATGCTTTTATGCTAACCAAAAGTTTTGACATGCTGTGTCTTCTTTATCATTTGCTTCCAAGAATTTCTTGATTTCTGCTGTCAGGTCTTCATTTTATAGGATATTATTCAATCTCCATGTATATGTGTGTTTTCTGTTAGAATTTTTGCTGTTAATTGCTAAGGTTATGGTGTCATGATCTGATAGCATACGTGGAATAATGTCCACTTTTTAATATTTTCTGAGATTACCTTTGTGAACTAGAATAGGATCTATTTTGGAGAAGGATCCATGTGCTGCTGAGAAGAAGGTATATTCAGCCAATTGGGGTGCAATATTCTATAAATGTCTATTAATTGCATTTTATTTATGTAGTTGTTTAGGCTGGATATCTTTCTCTCTCTCTGTCTTTGTGTGTGTGTTCTTGGAGGTGTCCTGCTTGCCTGCAGGGGCAGGAGGCAGAGGTTTAGGCACACTCGGTGGGGGAGTAGGGTCTGGGAAGGGAGGTCCTCAGGGTGTTTCATGCACCTTCCAGGGCTGAGGCTGGAGTCCTGGGCATGCTCAGTGACACAGCAGGGTCTGAGCACTGGGAAATGCAAATTAAAACAACACTGAGATTTTTACCTCTCTCGTTAGAAGGCCAATAATCAAGATATAAACAACAAATGTTAGTGAGAATGTGGGGAAAAGGGTACACTTACACATTGTTGATGGGACTCTAAACTAGGACAACCACTCTGGAAAGCAGTATACAGATTCTTTAACAAAACAGGAACGGATCCACCATTTGACCCAGCTATCCCACTCCTTGGTATAGATTTAAATCCGTCATTTTGAAAACATGATAGAATACATTTCAACATGTTGACAATATATTAAATGCTTCTTCATTCTTTTCTGTGCAATGCATTCTGAAAGATTAACTTCAATATAAAAATGGAAAAAAAATCTTGACTCTTTTTAAAGGATTATTGTATAATAGAAATTTCCGTGAAATTCAAAATTTGTCTTCCCTTTGATACTATTTTAAGTAAATTTTTGTATTTGTAATTTTCAAGTGTGTGCTATCCTACATGACTACATCATTTTCCTTATTTTTAAAATATTTTCGAAATATTTTTCAATATACCATTACTCTGCAAATTTACCATATTGTGTCATAATATCCTTAATGATTTTTACAGGAAATCTGCTGTTAAAATACACTGGAAACAAAAATAAAATATAAGACGACATTGAATGATATATTTATAGCTCTCTGTAATCATTAAAATGTTCCTTTACTTAATGATTTGATATAGAAGATGATTGGCTTAACATGAAAGATATTTAAATTTTAGCCATCTATAAAATTTGCATATTGTTACTGCCTTTCTTTTGTAATAATGTGGCATTCAATAATAGCAACATTTTAAAAATATATTTTCAATGCTTGATAGCAGAGCCACAACTACATAAAGAAAATTGAAATTCTTCACCACATGCTTCATTTTGGTAAAGTATTATCAGTTACTAAAATAAAGCAATCAAAACCAATCTAATAATGAAATGCTACTTAAAATGGAGATTAAAAGACTATAAAATGACAAAATATACTGCAGATTTTAATAAACATGCTAAAAGAACTCTTATGAAAGTAGGTACTATTTGCAAATATGATAATATATTCAAAAGGTCAACAAACATTAGCTCTAGATATTATACTATTAGACAAAATGAAGAAACTAATTAAGGTAACACAAATATTCTTCAGCTAGGATTCCATTAATAAGGTACAATATATATTTTACACATTGAAGTATTTAAGTTCTTGCTTAATCACCTACAAAATATAACACCATTTCAGAAAAAAATTCATTATAACTTTATAACTTAAATCAAAGTAAAAGTCATCACCTCACCATTTTAAATTTCAATTACCCAGTCATTAATTTGTTGATGATACTTTTGTCAGTGTTGTAGCATTCAGTATATGTGTCAATCAATTGCTTTGTGATTCTGTAATCAGAATGACTTCTAATAGAAATGGGAGCTCTTGGTGAATAGCGTCTAAGACAATTTACAAGTTTCACAATGTCCTAAAGATACCTTAAGATAAAAGATAAAATTTTTTTGTATTTCACTTATTCCAAATGAAAATTGACCAAATCTGACTTTCAAATAGCAAGGGGTAAGAATGAAATGGACATAATTATTTTTTATCATAACTACAGTACTATATAAAAATATACATTATTTGCTATTTACATAAATTTGAAAAATGCACACATACACACGTACACACACAGATATACACAAACACACTTGCTATACAAAAGACTGATGAAAAATCCAAAACTGACTAAACCACAAGTCTTGTTCATTTTATCTGGGAAATTTAAACATAAGTTTGAATTAATTTAAACTAATAATTATCTAATTCTACATGATATCTAATATAAAAATTTTAAGTAATTTTCCAACAGTGTTGGCACAAATATCTGTATGGCCACAGAAAATGATAAGTGAATATTTTATAATCATCTTCTTTGTTTAAATGGAGAAAATGAGAGTATGTACCTGCTGATTTTTAAAAAGTTTTTGTAGTAATATTTAACAATTTTACAAAATAACTTTGCATATATGATCATTATTAGGCTTATAAAAATAAAACAATCAAATAAAAATTAATAAGCCATAATTTATTATTTCAACAGGTAAAGAGCAAGTTACTACCAGAAAGTAACTTCTAATTTACACCTGTTAGGGAAAATTTATAGATTTAAAGTTAAAACTAGGAATAAAAAATACAAGAAATTAAGATATTGTTCAATAATATAGAACACAGTGACCCAGATTGGATCAATGGATATATCACTCATTTGTGAAATTTAATAACTAACAGACTTTGAAAAAACTTGGACATAAATGCAATTTAATAAAAAATCTTACCTTATTTAAAGTCTATCCTATAAATAGGTCATAACACATTCATCAAATAAAAGGAAATTAGTTGGGCTATTATGATCCACTATATCAACTACTTCGTATTGATGTAATCAGAATGCCTTCTATGCAGGAATAGGAGCTCTAGGTAGATAATGTCTAAGGCAATTTACAAGTTTCACAACATGATACCAAAGAAAAAATATTTTACTTTTAACTTCATGGGAAATAATTAAATTTTGTGTTATCCTATTCTTTGCTTTAAATTTCCTCAGAACCTCAACTACAAATGCATTCTCTTATGCATAAAAAGTCCAATAGTTTCATGCCTGTGAGTTATAAATATTGTCTTTCCTCAGACCCACACAAGAATGCCTCCTAATGATGCTGCACTCTCCCTGAACCACTAAATTTCAGAAAACAAAAATTATGTGAGAGTGGGTCTTTCTCTGCATATTTTGGATCTCTGGATATGCACAGACCTCTACAACAGCTTATTATGTAATTATGCCACACATTCCCTTTGAAAAACAAATCTGAGAAGCAGTTTTTCTCAAAATGATGTAGAATGGATAAGCTTCCTAATCTCCCTTGACTCAGCTTTGTTATGGGCAATTGACTTTTGCTCCAAATACTGCAGAAAAAACTTAGAAGAAAATTGTTTTAGTCAGATTTTGCCTCATTGTGAGCAAAAGACCTGAGAAGAAAAATGTAGAGGAGGAAAAGTTTATTTTGGCTCATATTTTCAGAAATCCAGTTCATAGTCTGCTCACTCCATGGCTCTAAGCCTGAGATGAGGGAGAACATCAGGCAGGGGGTGTGGTGGGGGACAGTAGCTCAGGACTTGACAAGTGGTGTAGATAAACAAAGGCGATGGGTCTGAAAGGTCTTACTAAATAAAAACAGTAGAACACTGCATTTTAAAACAAACATCCAAATGTTTCATACACATACATATGCATGCATATAAGATACATAAATTCCAATTTAACCCTATAATAAAACAGTAATTAATATTTACAAGTATAATTTAAAGAAAAAAATCCTTGTTTTCTTTTTTAATACCTTTACTGTAGCTTAAAGTACAAAGAACTGCACATATTAATGTGTAATATTTCATGTGTTTGTACCTATGCAAACACCGTGATATAGTATCAAGACAATCAAATAGTTGCATGCAGGATCTGCCTAGTTTCCTTGTGCCCATGTGTATGTGTGTGTATATGCTAATGTGTGGCATAAGAACATTAATGTGAGATTTTAACATTTTGAACTGTACAATACACTAAATATAGGCACTATATTATACAGCAGATCACTAGAGCTCATTCTTCTCGAAAAACAACTTCATTCCCATTTTACAAGTTCATTGCCCACATCCATAGTCTCCAGCTACTACTGTTGTATTTTTTTTCTGTGAGTTGGATTATTTTAGAAACCTAAGTGTGATGATGCAGTATTTTTTCTTTTGTGACTCTCTTACTTCTTTTAGTGTAATATCTCCTACGTTCTTCATATTGTGCTAAGTGGTAAGATTTTTTTTCTTTTTAAAGGATAAATAACATCCCTATTGTAAATACATGCCACATTCCACCCCATTTGGATTTTGATGGACTCGTGGTTATATATCTAGGTTATGGTAATAATATTGCAAAGTACATCCAAGTGAAGATATCTCTTTGAGGTTTTGATTTTAATACCTTTGATACATACCCAGAAGTAACATTGCTAGGTCATATGAAAGTTCTATTTGAGAAAATTCAATATCATTTTCCATAGCTGTTATATTATTTTATATACCCACCAATAATACACAAGGGTTCAAATGTTTCATTAAACTAAGATCTTGAGTTTTTGCTTTAATTTATTGTTTTAGTAATCTTAAAAGACAAAGTAAATTCTCAATTTAAATTTGCATTTATCAGATAATTGAAGATGTTAAGCATCTTTTTCAATACCTTATAACTTTTTTTTTTAAGAGAGATGGACAGTTGGGGAGAGAGAGAGAGAATAAATTTTATTTAATTTTTCATCTAATCTTCATTGCTCCAACACTTAGTTGTATATGTGGTGCTGGGGATCGAACCCGGGTCCTTACGCATGCCTGGCAAGCACCATAAATGCTGAGCCACCGCTCCAGCCCCCTTGAAACCTTTTTTATGGCTTTCGAGAAATGTCTGTTCTAGTACTTTGCTCATTTATAATTGAATTGTTATTATTTTTAATATAATTGCTATTGAGTTGTAGGAGTTCCTTACAAATACTTCAGAAAGTGTAAAAATCAGATTAAGTCACTCACACAGAAAATTTTTCCTCTAAATCCTTCTCATTTTTAACAAGTATACTTTCAAATAATAGTTAATCACTATCAATTTACCTTTTAACATCAACCAGTAATTCAAAGATTATTGAACGTTTACATTGCAAACTGAGTGAAATGTTGAGGAGGTAAATGGTGCATTAGAACCACTTAGAGATATTTATTCATTAATGCTCTCTTGGAGCCAGTTGACTTATAATATTACAAAATTTGAGTAGTTGATCATTAAAAATAACTGAATGCAAGATATACCCACATTGAAATTTAAAAGTAAACTGCCAGTTTAAAATTTTTGTATGCATTTATTTTATTCCAGTGACTTTATTTTTGGAAAATTATATTATCAATTTACTAATATATTTGAATAGTGAAAAAATACACTTTTGCTAAATACATTGCTCATATATTTTTCATTTCCTCTGACAAGGATACAGAACACAAATTTATCATATGTATGTTATAAGAATAAAATAATTTAATGATAGGTACTTGCATTTCTTATCTTAATGATCAGAGTAAAAGTATAATTTATGTAATTTGCTCTCTATTTGTAAGCTATAATGCAGAAAACGCTGAAAGATATCAAAATTTCAACGTTTCACAATGATGTATACAAACATTTGTTTTTTAGTCATTTGAAAGAGCTTCCTGATTCTTCAAATGCATATTCTGCTAAGTTAAAGGCAGTGGATATATACCTTTATCTTGCAAAAATGAAAAAGATGTAAATCTCCCATAGAAATGATTTTTGACATGCCATACTAAAAAGAAAGGATATAAGAATACTTTAAAAACTGATAATTGCAACAAATTTAAAAAGTCAATTAATTTATCAGAACATTGCTATTTTAAATATTCTGAAATTATATTGTCACACAGGAGAAATAAAATGTGGCAAACCATGTACATGACTGATTTCTTTTAAAATTTAATATAGCTAAGGGACTGGAGTGGTGGCTCAGCGGTTACGGTGCTTACCTGGCAAGTGCGAGGACGTGAGTTCAAACCCCAGCACCACCTACACAACCAAGTGTCTGAGGAATGAAAGTCACATGAAAAACTAAAGATTGCTTCTCTTTCTCTCTGTCCCCTCTTTCTTTAAAAAATAAATAAAATTTAATATAGCTAAATTTTCTTTAAAATTTTGTAATTAACAATTGTAAGTTATGTTTCACTCAGATGTTACTCATTAAATTTTTCTTTAAAACCAGAAACTCTTAGAAATAGTTTGAAAATAACCATTAGCAAATATAAAGTCTCATATTTTTTCATTCATTTAATGATTCAAAATGTTTTTGAGGCTTTATTATATTCCAAACATTTCATTAGTCACTGATATGTGATAATATACAAGAAAAAAGGCTTCTGTAGCTCACACTCTGCAAGAGGATTCAGATATTACGTATTATCTGAATGTATGTGACCCTGAAAATTTATTTATTTTAGCATAGGCACCATTGTAACCGCACTAGGAGTTGCGGTCCTTGGGAGGTAATTAGTGCCGTCAAAGAAAAAGAACTTGGCTACCTTGCCTCTTCTAACATTGAAATTATAATGAGAAGGACTTAACTACGATGAACAGTGTCCTCATCAAGTATCAAATTTCTAAGTACCTTAATCTTGGAATCACAAACAATAACTTGCTGTTGCTTGAAAGCCACCTAGTCTAAGACAGTCAACCATAGCAAATCAGACTCTGTATCTGAATCTCTTTTTTTTCCCCTAGTACTAGAGATCAAACGCTGGGTGCATGCTAACAGAGTGTACCACCAAACTATATACCTAGTCCTCCAAAGCCTTATTCAATACAGTAGCCATCATTAGTAAATTATGATGTACACACACAAATATGTTAAATCTATATTATGTTCATATAGACCACATAGTATGTAAAAATCACATATGCATGCATATGTGTCTTGACATGTTTGTATTTGTGCACATGTAATTTGATCATATGTATATGTGATATATACACATATGGCATATGAATGAGTATTAATTTAGAATTTAAAATTTGTTACACCAAGTAGAATTTGGTAGGGAGGAAGACAAGGAAATCATTTATTTAGGAGTCTGTTACAATAAGATTTAGGGATGTAAGTGTGAGATTTGTTGTAAAAAGGGTTCAATATTTGTATTTTGGATACTTGGAAAATATCATGTGATAGATTGCATGAAGTGTTTAAAAGAAAGGACTCAAGAAAGACACCATTTAATTTGAGCAATCACAAAGTAAATCGTTTCAATTCTTGAACTGAATGAAGCACATAGAAATATCATATGGGGGGACATATTATATTGACATACTTTCAAACATGTTATTTATATTGCTTTCTAAAAATAGCAACTAATTGTCAGTAAAGCAAAATTTCTAAATATCTGCACTAAGAGAAATATTACTACCACAATTCTCTGATTTTAAATTTCCCTTCAAGGACTTCCTGAGTGAATATTGATAATTTTCAAGGAAACATTTTATTTGGTATGATTACATTCTGGTAATAACTGAATGGTTTTCTGATGTTTAATTTTCTTTCAAAATATTTGGATGAATGTTATGGAATTATAAGAATGACTGAAATATGATGAATTTTTAGAATAGGTCATTTTCAAAATCAACATGCACAAATTCAATTTTATAGCTTTCCTCTCTCTTTGTTGGTCTATTACCATCATATTGTTCATTCATTGATATGGTTGAGATTATCAACTGTGGACTTGCTAGATCATGATTTTTGATAATCCTGAAGAAGACTCTTAGGATACTTTTCTCTAAAACAGCTCCTGAGAGACATTTGACTTCTAGAATAGAGGTGAAGAACTGGGCACCTAATTCTATCTTCTAGAGAGAATCAAAGTATTCTCAGTTTTTAACTTTATTCCAAATCCGTGCCCCATGTTCAGCAGGATCTTGAAATAGAACTTTTATTGAGTTTGAAAGTAAAAATCATGAAGTTTCTGCTTATTATTCCTTTTGAGCAAAAGCTTAATATTCAATGTTTGACTAATTCTGTATCCACTTTTTGTATTTACAAAATTAGATGAAATACTTTGTGATTTGTTGATTCCATGCAGGAATGTTTCCTATGTTATCTAAAATTTATTATTATATATTTATATTTTGATGCAGTCTGGGAAGAAAGAAAGGATAACATTCTTAGTTTCAGACTGAACATTCAATTAAATTACCTATTAACTACTTCTTCTGAAGTTTTCAGAGAGCAAAAACTAATAACATGAAACACTGTTACTATAAATGGAAAACTCTCTTAAAGTTAGACATTCTCAAAAAAATAATGTTCAGAGTTTCTTAATGGTATAGTTTAATCATGGATTATAGCTAACAAACCATGGAAAATCATGTAATAAATCATTAATGGTATTTCATCTGTTTCACTGGTTTCAATTTCTAGAACTCATTATATATTTTTCCCATGATTTCTCTTTAAAGCAAAAGGAAATAACAGTTGCTGATAGGAAAGACTACAAAATGGATGGTATTTCTCTGGACTAATTTCAATTCTAAATGCTTCATTGTGAGGATTTATGTGATCTGTGGAATGCTGCTGTACAGGAAATTAAAATAGGAACATTCTGGCAAAACAAAAGGTTTTATTTTCTTAATATGTATTTGCACACAGAGGTTACATAAGAGTTCAGTGACCATGCCAAGACAAGATACAAAATGGAATTGTATATGAACTTCAAGAAAGCTGATGTAGAAAGTACCTTAAAAAGACACATGCTGTGCAAAAAATGTCCTCTGAAGCGGTAAGAGTTGCAGGGATTCATTTTAGTTGGGATGGTAGTGAATAAATCCTTCTAGACCAAGGACTGTGAAATTTTCCATTAGCTTTACATACCAAGTACCAAGGGTTTAGTAATTTATATTCTATCTTGTAATGTTTCTTCTAGAAACAAGCAAGCAAACAAAACATCAAAAGTCTTAAATAGGGCTGGAGCGGTGACTCGGTAGTTAAGGCGCTTGCCTGGCATGCACAAGTACACGGGTTCAAACCCCAGCACCACGTACGCAGCTAAGTGTCAGAGCAATGAAAGCCATGTGAAAAACTCAATAAAAATTGACTCTCTCTCTCTCACTGTACTTCTCTTTTTAAAAAAAGTCTTCAATAAGTGATTTGTTCCAGAGATTGATGACTACTGATAATAAAGAAAGGAAATACACAGGTAGTTTTGATATCACTATTGCATGTAGACACCCATGACTGAACTAGATTTAAAAGTCCTGTTTAGATTAAAGAATAGAAGACCATGTAAAATATTCTTCTCCCATTCATCAGAAGAGGCCCCACAGATGAGCAGTTTTGGATTGTCTCTTTGCAAACTTATTTTTTTTTCTTGGTTATCTTCTCTTTCTGTAATGATTCAGGAGAATAAGTACATAGAACTTTGCATATTCCTAAAGCCTTTACACCTAACAATCCCAGGAAAGAGGAGTAATTCTTCAGATATTGATGAAGTTGACTGTTTTAAGTTTAAATTAATGTTTAAATATTTCTTAGTTATCTAAAGACAAATTTATGATGGGAGAGCTTTGAATAAAATATGAAATAAGGACCCTAAAAACTGTAATAGAAATCTTTTCTTAACAAATTTTATTAAGGAGATGATTTTGAGGTTTGGCCAGCATAGAAATAAAGAAAAAATCTACAATCTATAAAAAAGAGGACCTGATGTTTTCAGGGCCTAAATGACTACCAGGCAAACTTCAGAATATTTTCTGGGTACAGTTCTAGAACTGGTCCAATTGTGAAATGGTTTGATTTATTTGTCTTGTGATTTTCATGTCTCTGGTAACAAACCTTATGTTTTAGTAAATACTTTCTTTTTAATTTTAAGACAGGATCTCACTAAGTTGCTTAGGGCCTTGCTAAGATACTGAGGCTGGCTTTGAACTTCAGATCCTCCTGCCTCAGCCTCCCAAGTCATTGGGATTGTAGGCACATACCACCATGCCTGGCTAATAGCTTATATTTTGAGTAATTCTTTTCCCTTGACTATTTTGAACTTATTTATAGTAGATACCTTAAATTAATTGCTAGATAAATAGAACATTTAGACTCCTTGGTTTGAAGATTGCATATGAACTATAAGTCACTTTCCCCCTATTTTCACACTTCTGGAAATTTTCAGAGGTTACTATTTATTACATGAAAGTTTTGCATCTTTTGTAGTATGTTATACTAATGTGAATTGATCTTGATTTTCATCACACATTTCAATTTAGCTAGAGGCACTTCACTCTGAATTTGTGTAATCCTGATTGGATGATGTATAGATGGGTAGGAAGCCTAATATTTCTCCCAAGAAATTCCAACTTGAAAGGGCTCTACATGTAAATTCCGTTTCTTTTTTTCAGTATTTTCAAGGTAAAATTTTGATTTTTTTTATTAGGGTAAATCTAGTACAGAAATTATTCTATGTCATATACCTTACACAAAAGTAAGACTTTCCCAGTGTCTAAGCTAGAGATTGACTTTTAATAAGTATGAGGGTGGAATAATGTGTTAGGTTTGGAACTCATACAGCCCCTAGAATTCTCAACAACATGATAGTAGTTCTTGGATCAAATGCATAACACCAGTCTCCAGAGAGCTTCTGGTAGGCTATCCCTGAAAAAGTATCCAATCACTTATTTAGACTCTCAGAGTGGGCTGCTTATATCTCTACACAATTTCTATTCAGGTCAAAGTTCCACAGATTCCAATAGCATAACCATTCATGAAAACTTTCCTCTACCCTCCCTGCTTACTGGGGACGCCAAGTTCTGATGGAAGTCTGGCTTGCTGTTCCACAGTGAGATAAATGTCTCCAGTCAGGCAAGTAAATCTAAGAAATCATTCTCTCCTTGTTGGATATTGTAATAGGAATTCAACTTCTAAGTACAATTTCACATGGACCTACACTGTGAGGACTTCTCCTAGCCTAGCTATGTGTTGTAAGTTAGAGCATATTTCCTTCAGGAAAATAAAATAATTTCAGAAATAATGTGTATTTGGTTTAGGTATGAGGTTATCACAAAGGATCATGTGTTGGACAACAGAAGACGTTTATAGGTGAAATGATTACATTGTGAGAGCTGCAACATAATCGGTGGGTTAATCTACTGGTATGGATTAACTGAGTGGTAACACTATGCAGGTTGTGGCTGCAGGAAATAAGTCACCGATGGTTTGTGTTGGGGTTGATATTTTGTTTCAGGTAAGCAGAACTCTGCTTCCCTCTGCCACACACTTCTCCCTGGTGTTCTGCCTCAACTTGGACCCAAAACTATAGAGCTGATGAGCCCTTAGAACTGAACAAAGAAATCAACATTTCATTCATTAAATTGTTTTAGATGGGTCTCTTCGTCACAGCAATGCAAAGCTGAGTAACACAATGTTTAAAACATAATTGTCTCCTTTTAGGGAGGATTCATTTTACATCAGGCAGATCACTTTAATGCAAAACATTTCATTTTCCCATTCACCTGTATTTATGAGACGCATTTGATTATGCAGTCAACTTTGTTTCTTGTTTGTTGACTTTTGAGGGTGCCAGATAGACACTGAAGTGCTCACCACAAACCTTTACCTTTTCTGGACCTAAACTTGAGTTTTTTTGCCTCCAAATATTCATAAAAATTTAGAAATATGTCTACAGAACTCTAACTTATAACTGCCACTTAAACAGTGTCATATCATAAGAACTCCAACTGGGAAGTGAGCTGATTCAAAACCAAGATACACTCTTAGTGATGGCTAGTGTAGTTATATTTCACTTTACATCTTAGCTATATTCTATCAGGGTTTATGAGTTAGCTAGCATCTCAGGGACAGAGAAAAAGGAGACGCTTACTCAATGCAAACTCGTATTTATGATTATAACCCAGCCATGCTTCTTTCTTCAGTCACATGAACAAAACTTCAAGTGTATGCTTATACCAGATTAACTATAAAAATAAAACAATGATTGTAAATGTCACCAAATTCAGACTTCTAAAATGCACATAAACTAAATTTAAGGTTAGACTGCTAAACTGAAAAACACTCTGAAACCCAAAAATCAAGTGTTTCACATGGGATCATGGGATACCATTTTCACAAAAGCTTGCTTGGGCTCTTGTACTATATACATATATGTATAGAAGCATGGTGAGTTTATTCATGATGTTTTCAAATATATATACCTATATATGTATATATACATACATGTTACATACATATACACATATATGTATATATAAATGCTACATACATATGTGTATATATGTATATATGTACATACACATACATGCATACATATATATGTACAGACACATATATGCATATGTATATATATGTACAGACACATATGCATATATATGTACACATATATGCATACGTATGTATACATACACATATATGCATACATATGTATACATACACATATATGCATACATATGTATACATACACATATATGCATACATATGTATACGTACATACACATATATGCATACATATGTATACGTACATACACATATATGCATCCGTATATATACATACATACACATATATGCATCCTTATATATACGTACATACACATATATGCATACATGTATGTATATGTATTTGAAAACATCGTGAATAAACTCACCATGCTTCTTTCTTTTGTGTAATAGGATTTCCATAACAGAAAATTCAGAGATACCTGCATCAGGATAGAAGGTACAGTCACCCACAATAATTAGTAAACTAGTTTTGTTTTCAGTTTTAGTTTCTTTTTTGAACCTAGCTTTTAAAGCCTGACAATAGGAAAGGGCAAATCAGCTAATTTGGCCCACTAGATCTTTTAATATTTACTTAGACGGTTGACAGTTGAAACACTGAAGGACTAACACAGGAAATGTGGAATTTTTTTTCCTAAAAAAGCAATAATTCAAACAGATAAAAAGCTTCTAAACCTAAAATACTGAAAAATATATACACCAAGGGTAAATATTTCCTGTGTTCTAAAAAATACATGAGTAACTTATTAAAAATGTAAAATAATAGCTCTGACCCAAAACGGAGATTTCATTTAATGACATATTTAAACAGTGCAGTAAGATAACGTAAAAGCCTAAAATGTAGATAATGTGAAGTCTTGCTAGACAATTTTTTTGTAGATTTCATTCTTCTAAACATTTTAATCGTATGCATTATATATTTTCTATGGTATTATATGTTTAATTATTGCTCTTGTTCACAACATGTGAAAAGCTACACTTAACGATGTGAATAAAAGACATGTAACATTTTTTTCATCTTATGAAAAAAGTAACTGAAGAAGTGCAGAAATGTCTGTGCTTGTCTTAGTATGGATATTACCATTAATATTCAACATTCATTATTAATTATATAAGGCTAAATAATTCATATCCTGAGGAATAAAATTGAAATCAGACTCTGTTGAGACTATTTTTGAGCATTTTGGAAAGATCAAACTGAGTCTTTCTGGGAAAGCTGGTATTCAACAGTGGCAATTGTGTGGGGACAAGGAAGAATGTGGAAATTTAAATAAAAACATGTGGAAAATAATGAATTTTAATAAGAATGGGGAAGGAGATTTTATGACAAATAATTTAACTTATTACAATTTATAGAATAATTTATGAAGAAAAAATTGGTTGATTCTGAATGTATGAATTAGAATAAAAAAGCTCTAATAATTTTTATTCAGAGGATTTTGAGAACCATTTTCAGAGAAAATCTTTAGAGAACAGCAGAGTACAGAACAAGAAAAATAATACCACTTTCTTCCCCTGGTTGGTAAAAATAGCAAAATATGAGGCAATACTCAGAATGTTGGTTGAAAATATTTAAGAATTTTACTAAATTTGAATGAAAAAGTATATATGTTTATTTTACTTATTCTCTTATGTGTTCATAATTTTTTTGCAAAGTATAATGCATCCGTGCACTTAAACCTGTCTATATATATTTAATGTGAAATTATCAAATCAGGGTAGTTAACATTTATATCTCCATAAACATTTAAAAATGTTTTGAATAATACCAAATAGTTGCCTCTATCTATGGGGTGTAGTGTGATATTTCAATACATGTGTCCAATGTGCACAGAGTACTTACATTTATAACCCCTTATTATTATTTTATACTTTCAGTTTTTGACCTCCTCTCTTCTACTTAGTTTTAAAGTACATGGTAGGTTATTGGGAACCTACACCTAACTATAATGTATAAAATTAGAAATTTTCCCGTTTTGGTAACTTCTTTCCCATCTCCTATAATCCTGGCTCCACCCTACACTTCCAATCTTCTAGTAATCATTATTCAACAATCAGATCAATTTATTGTTTAGCTTTCACATCTGAAAGAGAACATGTAGTATTTGTCTTGATGTATCTTATTTTACCTAATATAACGTCCCCCCAGTTCTATCCATTTTTTTTTTTTTTGCAGATGACAATTTTGTGTGTGTGTGTGTGTACATGTATTGAATACAAGGGCACTCTGTAATTGAGCTACATCCCCAGTTATTTTTAACTTATTTCTGAGGCAGGATATTAAAATTCTCTTAAATGGGGGCAACATGTTTTTCTTTTTCTACCCATGTCCCATGGGGATTATGAAAGTGTAGTGTATTTTGTTCTTCTTTATTAGATATTTCCTTTTTATTTTCTATCAACATATAATTTTTTTGAAACACAACCTGTCAAACAAGAGCAATTACTTTCTCCACATTCTACTAAAATTTTATTATTCATCTCAATATCTCTAATAGATATTGAAATCTTAATAATGCCACATTTAATTCAAATTAACCACACATCACTTTAGCCTTGAAATTTCTTCATGTTAATTTCTACAGTCATTTTCTTCCACTTGAATTCAATCATCCAATTTAATGATTGTGTTTAAAATCTCTTTGTTTTATTCCTACCTTTTATTTTTTATTTTTTAATTAGAGCTTTATAGTTGCACATATTAGTTGGATTTATCCTGACAAATTCATACATGTATGGAAATCGATTTCAGTTAGTGATGCCCCCTTCCCTCTCCATTTGCCCTCCCATCCACCCGCCCCTCTCCCATTCTCCCTCCTTTACTCTATTTGACTTCCTCTTTTGCTATAACTTTATATTTGATTGGTTCTGTGTTATCCTGTCTTCCCTCACTTTACATGTATCTCTACTAAAGCTCAATCTTAAAATTTCTAATTCTGCCACAACACCAATCTTTCCACATAAATCATTTTAGAACTTCAAAAAGAGCAAGTATTGAACACAGTGTGTGTCGCCTAACCTGGTCACCTCATTGTTTTTCTAAAACTCATGTCAACATATTTCTATTTCCACACTTGTCTAATTCAAATTCTAAATTTATGACAAAGTTCATTCATTAACTTGTGATGTAAATACATTTTTATTGTTTCCACCATATTCTGAAATAATAAACTTCCCCCATATTTTAGAGCATTATATTTATTATGATAATCTTTTTATGGACATTTTATCATAAAAATGAATTGAATGTTCACTAATACTCAACATTCTTATTTAAATGGGAATTCACTTTCTTACCCTTCAGTGACTTTATTTCAGTAAGTTAGTTTCTTTCCTTTCTTTTAATATACTCTTTTTTGATGTCTGCTACTCTTGTTTTACAGATATTATAAAAGAAATCAGAATTTAATTTTCTAGTTTCTTCCTATGGACACATTTTAGTTTATCATTGTTATGAGCAAAATATATCACAAGAACAGCTTAGAGGAAGAAATTTATTTTAGCTTACATTTTCAGAAGTTTGGGCCATGGTGGGCTATTTCTTTTTCTCCAAGCCCAAGATGAGAGAATAGTTGCTCAGCTCATACGCCCCTGAAGAAGAGAGAGATAGAGTATTAACAGGGACAGGGAAAAAATATAACCCAAGGGAACTCTCCCTGTGACCTACTTTTTTTTTTTTTTTTTTTTTTTTTTTTTTTTTAATAAAGAGAGAGGGACAGTGAGAGACAGGGAAAGAGAGAAACAACTTTATTTAGTTTTTCACATGGCCTTAGTTGCTCCAACACTTAGTTGTGTACGTGGTGCTGGGGTTTGAACCCATGTACTTGTACATGCCAGGCAAGCGCCGAAACCGCTGAGCCACCGCTCCAGCCCCTGTGACCTACTTCTTCAAGCCATAACCTTCCTGCCTACAGTTACCCCCAGTTTAGAAATATATCACATTCTTAATCCATCAAATGAATTAATTCACTAACAGGTTACAACTGTCAAAATATGGGGCTGGAGCTATGGCTCAGGGGTTTGCAAGTACAAGGGTTCAATGCCCAGCAACCCACATACGCAACTAAGTGTCAGAGCAACAAAAGCCATGTGAAAAACTCAATAAAAATTGATTTTGTCTGTCTGTCTCTCTCTCTCTCACTGTCCTTCTCTCTTAAAAAAAAAAAACTGTCAAAATCTAATCACTTCACTTGTGAACATTATTGCATTGTCTGCAACGTGAGCTCGTTGGAGGACACCTCATATCCAGTCGGTAACTTTCTAGCCCTGTCTTTGCAAAGCTCTTGTCCATTTCACAATGCAAAATGCATTTTGTCCATCTCCAAGAGACCCTTTCATCATTACAACTTCAGCATTGCACAAAAATGCAAATCCAAAGTATCCTTCATGCCTCAAGCGTACCCTTGGACATGAGTCTCTAAAAATAAAAAAAGCAACACCTCTCTCTGTTTCTCTTTCTCTTTCTCTTTCTCTCTCTCTCTCTCTCTCTCTCACACACACACACACACACACACACACACACACACACAATGACACAGAGTAAACTTTACCTTTCAAAAGGGAGGAATAAGGGCATAGAAAGAAGGAAGGGAGTGAAAGCAAGTCCAAAATCCAGATGGGCAAACAAGTCCTATAGCTGACCGTCAGGGAACACAATGGTGAGATGTGATCTCCAGTGTTTGGGCCGCACTGTTACTTTGGCCTTTCCAGTTAAGACCTGATGGCCTCTCTCAGGTTAGCTCTGTCCACAGCTGGCAAATTTCCATGGCAGATATACCGTGTCACTGGCAACTCTTCATCCTGAGCACCTCCACACCAGCTTCAGCTTTGAGTCACCTCCTCAGAAGCGGCCCAAGGGACCCTGACCCTGCAACATAACATCTGCCTAAAAGACCTTCTTTTGAAATTTGGTGGAAAACTCGGTGACCCCTCATCCCAGCATTCTGCATTCCTGCAGGACCAGCACCACATGAACAAAGCCAAGGTCTGCTGCCAGCTTGGGCATCAGTTCAGGTCCCCTTAAACCATGATTGCAGTAGCCTCGGAATGCCTAGGTGAGGAAACAGGTTTCTAGGCATCTCTGCGCAAGGAAGGTGTCCCCATGGTTTCTTCCCAAAAGAATTTTCACTTTTACACACTTTAACCTGCAGTGGGCGTGGTCTTGCTGATTCCTGAGATGTCCTCGGGGCATATTTTCATTTTTCCCCCTATTGTCCTATTTCCCTTTTTCCTGTTTGAAAAGTGCTTAGTTTCTCTTTAGTGGTGGTAATCTCTTAAGCAACTGCATATTCCTGAGCCCCAGTTTGACACATGCTTTTCTGCAGTTTTTTAAAGGTCTTCTGTTCTCAGTTGTCACAATAAACATGGCTAAAAGTTGCCAACAATACCCGTTCCACCACCTAAATCCTGCATGCCTTGAAATTTGCTCCAACAGATTTATTATTGCATCACTTCTGAAATTCATCCTCACACGAACTATCAGGACACAGTGAAAATGAAGAAAAATTTTACTTAAATTTTCATTTTATTTTTTTGACAGGATGTAACGTGGCTGGCACCCAGTCTGAATTCTCACAAGCTTAGACTTTACTGTCCACATTCCTGTCTGCACTCTGGTCTATTTATCTTCCACCAGAATTGTCCATTGAGTTCTGCTTACAACACTGGAAAGTTTCTTCATCCTGAATCTATGGGCCTTTGTAAACTCCTCCTGCAAACCAGTTCCAAAGGCTTCTAAACCACCTGGTCAGGTCTGTCACAGCATCAACCCCACTTTTTGGTACCAATTTCTGTGTTCATCAGCTTTTCAGTACCGTGACCAAAATACATGACAACACCAAGTAGAGAGGAAGAGAAGATTATTTTGGGCTCACAGTTTCAGAGTTTCAGTCTGTGGTCCATTGCTCTTGACTCACGTAAGGCAGTATGTCAAAGGGAAGAGCCTGACCAAGGAAAAGTGTTGAGATCATGGCAGTTGGGTGAGGGGGAGAGAAAGGGAATGTATGTGAGCACAAACATGCAAGGAGCCTTGGACAATGTATATAATCCCCAAGGGAATGCCCACTTCCCTTATTTCTATGCTTTAATTGGTGATGATTTTCATTGAGACTGAAAATGTTTATTTTCACAGTATATTTCTAATAATATTACATTTTTCTTTCATTTAGAAGGCTATTTTTGCTGCCTT
This sequence comes from Aplodontia rufa, assembly GCA_004027875.1. NCBI lineage: Eukaryota > Metazoa > Chordata > Mammalia > Rodentia > Aplodontiidae > Aplodontia > Aplodontia rufa. Next base: position 23,308 of record PVKS010027421.1, read on the forward strand.
CAGAATGCTAAGCTGACAGAAATGACTATTTCATTCAGCCACACCCTACTTGCCTAGTTAACATCTAGTATGGTAATAGTCCTAGTTCTACCTGTCATACTTTCAAATTAGTTCATAGGTCTCATGAGGTAATCATTTTACCTGTGAACATTCCTGCATTGTCTATTCACATGAGCTTATTCACATAGCTCTTATCCAAACCCTATTAACATACTACCTATATCTGCTTCTAATGCTGTCTAGTATGCTGTTACAAATTCTAAGATATTTCTGTTCTAGTCTAAGTTTATTCAACCTCTACCATTTCTTGGAGCACATCCTCTTTCCTCTAATGTAACTGAGAGAGAAGTGTCTATCATGTGTAATTGCTCTGTTTCACAATCATCCTTCAGTTTGAGAACACATACTCGTTCATAGATTATGAATAGTGACAGTTTCATGTTCACACAAAAGCAATTGAAAGTCAATATGCTTTTCCATTCTTTTCTTCCCTGTATTGATCATGATGGTCACTTCCATGATCATTGGCAGTAACTCAATTTTGCAGTTTCACATGATGTGTAAATGTCAATGCTGGTATTTCAATTCATGTTTGCCTATTTCTATATACAGTGATATTTTAAGTATATTACAGAGCCACTGAAAAGCAATTTGTACCTGAGTTTCTGTTTTGAACTGTTTGTCCTAGTCAGAGAATATTTAAGGCATTTGATGACTCAAATAATAACAGGCATCAAATATAAAAATTAAATTTCCACTTATTCATATATGTTCATTGTCCATTATTGCACAGGACAATTATAGATTATGAAGAAATAAATTAATCATATGCATTTGGGAAAATTATGATTAAGTGAATCTGAATATTTATATTTATATGTATTTCTCTCTTCCTCTGTCTGTGTCTTCAGCTCAAGGAAAAAGAAAAAGCAGAAACTGCATAGAACTTGAAATGGCACTACAATATTTTTCAGGTACAACAGGTACAAAAGCATATACTGCAAGGTGAGTAATAGGAAGGTTAGAGACTTAGGTATGGGAAAAAATATGTGTAAGATTTCATCAACTACTTGTGTGCTAACCATTGTTGGAATTTGAATTTCCCATCTTTTACTTAATGTATATTTCTTAAATTGAGATCCAGTAATTTGAACAATGCCATATGATTACCTCACTTTGACATTTTTCCAGATATAATTCTGATAAAATATTAATAGTTATGTATTTTGGACACTTATTGGTGGCTTTGTTCCTTTTGATTTCTATGTTGTAAAAAAATGGATATTAATGTTATACTGCTGAATTAAAAGAAAAAATCAAACTTGTTCATTTTCTTTACTAATGTAAGATTTTATCTGAATTCTTATTTTAGTTCATTTTTAATAAGACTGAGTTATTAAAAGTCATTCATGGCTGTAAACTCTCAGAATAGGTGAAATATTTAATTTGTTCAAATAATTATTTATCAGTTTTGAAGTTTTGTGCCACAAAAAAAAAAAAATTACTTTTTTCAGGGGAATCAGGCCATTATGTAACAGCATTGGTAGAAACCAAAGTACTCAACATTAAAAACTATCAGAAATAAGATGGGGCATATTTTATGTAGTTTAAAATTTTTAATTAACTGTACTTCATAAAAATAAATGAGAACATAGAAATGCTATAATGGAAAAAGTATATTAGAGTAAAATGCATGTATTGTTTAAAATATGTATGGAATAATATAAATGTATACATATATTTATAGGATATGTACTATTTATAATATATGGAAAGTTTATAGCCTCATATGAGCATAAATGGTTTTGATATGAAATAATCACTTTTTCATAATAATTACTATTGAGTTTAAGAAGAAAATATTACTAGTGCATATTTGCACCAAATCAATTTTAATACTTGTTTCCTTTAGGAGCTTTATAACTTGGAAAATTATGCATAATTTTTAAATTTAAAAAATCAATTAAATTAAAACACATAGTATTCATCCTCAATTCAATAGTCATTGATAAATAGGCACCACACAATAGATGATAATCAGTTTTGTTATCATTTTACGTAGAAGGAAATGCATCAGTTTACGAACCCAAAATAGATTAGTAACTTAATATTCTGTGCACAAACCCTTTTCTTTCCCTTTTCAATTACCTCTTACTAATGAATTGTTTGCAAACAAAAGGATTCTTGCATTATCAAATAAAATTTTAGGAGAAATACTAGGTAATAATTAAGGGTAATAATAATATTGAATTAAAGATATATATTCACAGATCTTATCCCTGAAAACACCCCAAATCAACAAGAAGAGGAGAAAACAAAAAAATAAATGACCTTTTAAGAAGCCCAAAGGCATTCAGAATTCCAAACTGTAGTTCTGAGAACTGTGATGGGTGGAAAGAATAGTGAACCAAACCAGGCATCCAGGAGCACCACTGGCCTTTCATGGCAAAGCACTGTAGTCAGGAGAATTCTCAGATAAAGTCTAGAAGTGGAAATAAGATCAGCAGAGTGAGGCCGAGTACGTGCCTTATGTGCAACCAAAGCAAACCAAACCTACCCACTTCCATGCAGACAGACAAGCAAAAATCATCTGAGAGCACTTCTATGTCTCTATGACAACCTGGAAAGAAAAGAGTAATCATTGCCTGCTAAATTTTCTGAAAGGAATTGTAGCAAGTGTTAGAAAAGCATACTAAGACTATGACCCTTCACTCTGATGCAAACTAATGTGCTGGTGAATTAGAGGAGTTTTATGGACAAGGCAGAATATCTTACACATGGTGTTAAAAATTAACCTACCAAAATTTAAATAATTTGCACTACTACTTCTTTTGCTGCGTGATCTTTTCCTCTTTTACTCAAATGTTTGACCCAGAATAAATATTACATTTTCAGTTACAAAGATTTTATCATGTGGGACCGGAGCAGTGGCTCACCGGTTACAGCACTTGTCTGTCATGCACAAGGACTGGTGTTCAAACATTAGTACCAAACACACAACTAAGTGTCAGAGAAATGGAAACCAAATGAAAAAAAAAAATAAAATAAAAATTGATTCTCTCTCTCTCTCTCTCTATTTTAAAGATTCTCTCATGGGACCAGCTCAGGTACAAAATTAAAATGATTAAAGAAACAAAATGCATATGTAAAATGAAAGACAAGCTTATGTCACAAAAAACAAGTTAAATATGTAAATAAAACATCTTTAAGGCTAAGAAATTAAAAAATGTAGAGGTCAAGAACCAATGCTGAGAAAATTGAAGGCAGTACTCTGGATATGAAAGTATGAGTTAAAAGAAACAGAGACAAACTGCAAGCATTTGTAAGAATTGTATTATTTCGAAAGCCAAATATGGAAAGTCCACAATACTAAGTGCAGTGGATGGAGTGCTTGTCTTCCCACAAAATTCATATGTTAAAAACTTAAATTTCGAGGACAGACTCTTCAAGATGGCGATCTGAAGACAAAAGGCTTCCATTGCACCCCCGTGACTGATCAGGATATCTCTGGCTTCTCATCAGTTTTTTAAGGTGCGTTTTGGGAAATGGCATTATGAATCACCAGTTCTGATTTCAGCATTGGTTTTGGGGAATAGAGACCTATGAGCGAACCGGGATTCTTTGTCCCATGCACCTGCGGCTGCGCCCGCCGTCTGGCCCACCGGCAGGCATTTGCACTCTCCAGCCTACATTCCTGCCTGCCAGAGTCCCTTCTGCAGGGGGGAAAAAATCCCGCACAGCTTTAAAGACAGCGTACTGGCAAGAACACCTCCCGGACCTGTGCACTGTCTGCCGGCAGGATCAGTGACTGGAAAGAGCTTCCTAATAAGCACAGAGCAGCGGTTTGCGCAGGGGAGGCGATGCGGGAACTGCAAGGACGTGAGAGCGGAGCAAGCCTCGGTACTACATCTGCAAACTAGTTACCGCACGTCCAGCCCGCCTGAGCAGGGCAAGACCTCTTTGAGACTGCAAAGCAAGCTCTAACAGCTCCGCCCGGAAGCAGCAGAGATCAAGGGTGGAAACAGGACCAGAAGGCCTGGCTGAAGCCCTGAAGAAGGTGTGGGAGCAGTGAGGGAAGGGGAGCATCCATTTTGAAAACCACCCTCCCTCTCCTAGACCCACATCCCCCGGGTCTGAAAAAGAGGCTCATACAATTGTGCCCGGATCCTGCAGCTGAACGCAGGCAGTCCCAGCAGAAGGTGGGGTCAGGGGCCTGAGTCCTCCTCTCATAGAGGATCTGGGACTGAGGAGTAA
>PVKS010027422.1:0-27498 GCA_004027875.1 Aplodontia rufa
TGTGTGCGTGTGAGAGATGGGACTTGCATTAGGGAGGTGTGTGTGTGTGTGTGTGTGATGGGAATTGCGTTAGGGAGGGGTGTGTGTGTGTGTGAGAGAGAGATGCACTCATGTTAGGGAGCTCTGTGTGTGGCAGGCAGTGGGGATTGAATCCAGGTGCTCTACCGCTGAGGTGCATCTCTAGCTCTTTTTATTTTTGTGTTGAGACAGGGTCTCACCAAGCTGTCCAGGCTGGCCTCAAATTTGTGGCCCTCCTGCCTTGGCCTCTGTGGTAACTGGGTTACAGAAGCGCTGAGAGATTCATTTTAGATGAATTGACTCACTTGATGGTGTCAGCTTGGTTCATCAAAAGTTTGCAGGAGAGGGTCAGCAGGCTGGAGACCCAGGGAAGAGTTAATTTGAGTCTGAAGGCCGCTGAAAAAACTCCCTCTTCCTCAGGGAAGCCAGTCTGTTCCGTTCAACCCTTCAACTGATCAGATGAGCCCACCTATGGGACGGAGCGCAGTCTGATTGACTCAGAGTCTACTGAACTAAATGTTAGTCTCATCTTAAAAAAGAAAATACCTTCACAACAACCTCTAGAATAATCTAGAATAATCTGGATCCTCCCTTGGCTTTGCCCAGTTGGCACATAAAATTAGTTACCTGGCGCCACACTAAGGAAGTAGCATGAGAGAACACTGGGGGGTTGGATTAGAGATGCAGAACAATGGGGTTTCAGTCCTGACTGCTGTTTGTCAGCTGAGTGGTCCTCAATAACTTTTTTGTTCTCTCCGAACTTAGTTTCCCCTCTGTCAGGTGTTGCGAGTGAACAGTGGTAAATCATCACAGTGCTTAACATAGAGTGTGTTCTTTTTCTTTCTTTTTTTTCCATACTGGGGACTAAACCCAGGGTGCTTTACCATTGCATTCCCAGTCCTTTTTAGTTTTTATCTTGAGATGGGGGTCTTAGTAAATTGCTGGAGGTCTAGCTAAATTTCTGAGGCTGGCCTCGAAACTTGTGATCCTCCTGCCTCAATCTCCTGAGTAGCTGGGATTATAGATGTGCACCACCGTGCCTGACTGCTGTATTATACTATTAGCAGGAGTTAGCTGTTCAGATAGGGCTCTAGTGCTGACTCTAGAGTATCTGCCCTTATCTGTACCCTGAAGTGAGTACACAAGGAGATGTCTGAAGTACCGTGATTTTATGACAGGTCCAAGTTCAAGGGTGGACCAGGCACGTTCTGAGTGTCATGCAGCTGCATCCTTGAAGTTGAACATGCTGAGCATTAGCACTTGGCGATTATCATTGGGAGCTGGAGTTAGAAGCATTTTCTTACCCAGGAAGACTGTGTGCTTCCTCACTCCCTGGCCACATCCTTTTTACGGCCCTTCTTACTTTCTACGATCTATAAGCCACTAGGAACATGTTTCTTCTTTTCATAAATGCTTTCCCCAGAAGCATGTATTGACTGCCCTAGGATTTTCCCATCTTGGGGCACCTTAAGGTGCGAGAGGAGAGCTGTTGACTTGGATGGGTGGGGAGCTTTCCCTTCCATGCCGTTTACCTTTCCAGGGGAGCCTCTCCATGTGACGCGATGGCCTGTCCTTTACTGTGAGGAGGAAGCAAGTTCTAGTTTGGTAACTAGAAAGAGCAAGTGCTGCAGACAATGTCTGGTCACTGCTTTCGCTCTGGGGTGTCAACAGTGCTTTTCCATGGGGTGCTTTTGCGGTGTGCACCTCCTCTCTCTTCCCTGTCTCTGTGCCTTTCTTTCCACCATTCCCTGCCCTGGGGGAGATTTCTCTTTTGTGTCTTTTGGCAGCAGCTGCCCTCGGTGGTTCCTGGGACTCAGAGCCGGGTGGGGTCACTGCCTCCGTCCCACTTGTCTTGTCTTGCCCTGTGCTGTCTCTCTGACTTCTAGAAGGGCTTCCTGGGAGAGGCCCTGCTCCCGTGGAGGTGTGCCTCTGCCCTTGGTGCACACAGTCCAGCACGTGGAAGGGCTTGGAGCCCTTTGGAATAATAAAATTCTGAAAAGTGAAACTTGTAGGGGAGGGGCAGGAGCACCTAAAATCTGTTCTCAGCAAAAATCACAGGGCCTGGAGCGGTGGCCCAGTGGTTGGAGTGCTTGCCTGGCAAGCCCAAGGTTATGATGATAAATGAATTAATACATGTCAAATCCTTAAACTACTGTGCCAGTTAAGATTAAGCTGTTACTATTACACTTTCAAGGCAAAAGGTGACCTTATTAAGCACTTTTGGAGTGAACTTTTTGCATTGTTTTGTTTTGCTTTTGTCTGAACCAGCGCTTGGCAAAAACCCCATTTCTGTGTTCCTCCAGCAGTACCCATTCATTGTAACCCTGTGACACCAAACGCACTATGCATTGTCCACTAAGCCATTGGTGCTCCCCTAACGTAGCCTGAGCCTCTCTGCTATTCAGTCGTCTCCTTCCCCCCAGCTCCCTCAGTGACGAGCCTTTTCCTGTCTGAGATTAACCCTGTCGCCTGTCTGTGCCTTCTGCCCAGCGTCACCTGCTCCCAATCCCGGAGTTGTCACCTGTCCACCGTCTCCTGAATCTAATGTGCTAGATTTTTCTTCCCACTACAGATTGATAAGGACAAGTCTTTTCTACCCTCAAAACAACAAGGTGAAACTTCCTCTCCCCTGCAGCTCTCCCTAGCATTCGGCCTGATTGCTTTCCTTCTTCTTAGCCAAGCTTCTTGTGAACTTACCTAGATGCACTGTCGACCTCCTTATTTTCTCTCCATCTCGTGATTCTCGGTCTCCAGTGACCTGGTGACTGCTACCTGCCAGCCTTTCCTGAAACCATCAGCCAAGATCCCTGAAGGGCCCACCTTTCTCTGTAGGTTTCACCCCTGGGAGAAGCACTCATCTTCCACGGCTTCTGAGGCACCCCTACCTCAATACTCCTTCCTGTTTTCTCTCTCTGCAAGTTGCATTTAAGCTCTTTGCAGGTTCCCCCTTAGGTGCTGAAGTTTCTCCTGAACTTCATCCTTTGGTTCTTTTCTAACTTCTTTTGGTTTCAGCAAACATCTGTCTAGGCTAGAACTCATCAGAACTCTCCATTCATACACTTTTTCTTTTCTTTTCCTTCCTTCCTTCCTTCCTTCCTTCCTTCCTTCCTTCCTTCCTTCCTTCCTTCCTTTCTTTTCTTGACAGTCCTGGGGATTGAACCCAGGGACACTCTATCACTGAGCTACATCGACCTCCTGAGTTGCTGAGATTATAGACGTGCACCATGGCACCTAGCTTTATATATTGTCTTAGCGTGGCTGTTGTAATAATGTACAATACGCTGCATGTATTCCTCCATTTCTCACTGTTTAAAGGCTGAAATACCAAGGTCAAGATGCTGACCAGTTCTCACTTGTGTCCTCACACAGCAGAAAGAGCTCGCTTCTATCTTTTCTTGTAAGGGCAGGAGTCCCTTCATATGGGCCCCGCACTCAGGGCCTCATTACTTCCCAAAAGTCCTTTCTTCAGATACTGTCACATGGGGGATTAGGACTTCGATACATGAATTGCAGTGGATGTGAGTATGTGGTCAGTAAAATGTTCGCAGCAGACTGCTGGAATCTCCCTTTGGCTCTTACACACACTTACCTTTTCAGCAGGTATAAAACTGAACTCATTTCCATACCCATAATCCTGTTCCTCCTGAAATCTCCCTATAGGATGCCGGTTTTTACCCAGACAAGTCAGAGATTTAAAACCTCATTTTACACATTTCCCTGCCACTGCATACCATAGACAAGTGTCCAGCTAAGCCCTGTGATCTCTGCCCCTAGTAGATCTCTACCCCGCTTCTTGGTTTCATTGTCACCCTGGTGGCTTACGGCCCTCATGTTTCCCATCTTAGGGTATTGATTTTTCTTGTTCCTTTTGCATCTATCCTCCATCATATCTCGAAGGTGAAATTTTAAAGAATGAAAATCTTTTGGTATCACTCACTTTTTTTATTTTTTAAAGAGAGGGACAATGAGAGAGAGAAAGAGAAATTCCATTTAGTCTTTCATGTGACTTTCGTTGCTCCAGCACTTCGCATTGTGTACCTGGTGCTGAGGTTCGAACCCGCGTCCTCCCACATGCCACGCAAGTGCTATAACCTCTGAGCCACCGCTCCAGTCCCTGGTATCACCCGCTTTTTTAAATCCTTTAAGATGAGATCCCGACTCTTCTGGGCCTAGTTCCTCCCTGCAGAACCGTTGGCTGTACCCTGATCTGTTGTAGTTTTCCATGCCTCTTTGCTTTGCACCTGCTTTGCCCTCTGCCTAGAGTGTCTCCTGCAGCCCTATCTCCCCTATACCTGCTTTACCAGCCTTCCCTGCTACCTGCCCCAAGCAGGAGTTGTTTCCTTCTCTGCAGTCTCCTTTATAAACTCCACTTGTTTGGAGCTCCTCTGTTGTCCTGCTCCTAGGATAGATCCTGCGTAGGTAACACAGCCTCAGGCTGCAGCTGTGGCTTCTGTTTCCTCCACGAGGCTGGAGAAGCGCTAACAACATGGATTTGGCTTATTCATCTTTATGTTCCATGTTCAGTAGATATCTATCATATGTGACGTGCCCAGTAAACGTTTAGTGAATAAATGAATGAAATAAGTATGTCTAACTCGACTCCCACAAGAAGCCAAACTGTACTTAGGCAGGCAGAGAAACCCAGAGATCTAAAGAATTAATATCCATGTATCTTCCCCTTTCTATCTATAGCATGGGGATATTACAGAGGAGACATGAGATGGGGGAATGGATGAAGGGGTGGGGGAGATCCTGGACTAGGATCAGGCTTAACTTACTTTGTCAGTATCCATGTATGCATGGATATGTAACAATGATTCCCTCCAATGTGTAGGACTATGTCAAAAAAACAAATAAATAAAAGATGGGAATTAAAAAAGAAATAAGTATGTATAATATCCTCTTGTTACTATTTAGTGTATCAAGTTGAAATAATTTAAACAGATAAGAAAATATCCCCACCCCCACCCCCAGTTTTTGTCTTACTTCCTTATGTTATATTTGGCAGCCGTAATGCCCCCATTCCATTAGTTTCCTGGATTTTCCAGCAAGTTTTTTGTGCCATTTGTTATCCCAGAAGTTTGTCCCTCCATGCTGGGACAGTTATAGATATGAGATTTCCTCCTTTTTCTGATAGAACCTGAGAAAGGCCATTAGCTATAAGACCCTCCTCTGTGTCTCAGGCACACACAGAATTTGTGGCTCTTCCTGGTTTTACCAGATCTGGTGTTTTCCTGATCTACTAAGTCAACAATACCCCAAATGTGATCACTGAAGCCCCTGCTGGGCAGCAGGAAGTCTCTCAGAAAGCAGTCCTCTGCCTTGTCATTGACTTAGCTTGCTTTAGTTTGGGGACTAAGCAGCAAATGGCTGAGCAATTTGGTTTCTTAAGACCCCCCTGCCCCCAGATCCTGGGAGAGTTTCTCATCCCAGGTGTCCGTCAAAGCCTTTTCCAAACTTTCCATGTCTGGAGCTTCTTAGTCCTGATTATGAGGATCTTGAAGAGCAGGGAGAAGCAGGCCGCCTCCTTCTGTATTCTGCTCTACTGTTGCATTACCCTATCACAACATTGTGTCGTTTGTCAGTATTTATGGGTCACCTTCTCTGAGTCAGATCCTTATGAGACAGATGAATGAAAGTAGCCCTGGTCTCGGATCTAGAAGGAAATGGCTAGCTAATCATATTCAATGCCTGTGCTCAGTGCCCCAAGACACAGGCGCACCAAGTGCTCCTGGAGCCCAGCTTCTCCTGACAGCGATGGCAACTTCCCCTGCCCAGACCAATGCCCTTCTCACCCTGATTATTCCCAGAAAAGCGTGGAGAAACAGATGCTCAGTCTCCAGCACCATCCACCTACTGAAAAACTGCCATGAGTTACCATCAACCCAGTCCCCCTCTCTTGCTAACCCCTGACTGGTTGTCAAGGTCACTTCTGGGTGGGGAATCAGGGAGAACAGGCCTCCTGTGCTCTCTGCCTCCTGATTCATGAAGGAGCTGCTCCAGTAGGCCATGGTGAGAGCCACCCTTTCTGCAAAATGTCTATTCCTCAACAAGGGCCACCTCCCCAGCTCCTGGAGCAGCCTGGAGGAAGACCAAGCATGCTGTTGGCTTTTGAAACACCACGCTGGTTCCCCAGATGACTGGTGTGAGTTTGCATAGGAAAAATTCTTAGAACTATTTGTTTTTCAAGACAGCCACTCAAATGACTGAGGCCTGGTATCCTAGCCAGTTCCAGCATTAGGGTGCCAGCTCTCTGTGTTTACTCTTGTGTCAACCAGCTATTGTCTAATTGGTGCTTGGTCTCTGAAAACTTCCAAGAAATTGTATTTGAAGACAATAGTGATGAAGCTACTCCCAAATACAGAGCAGGAAAATATTTCCTGTGAAATGTGAAGGAATGAACAGGTGTTTTTAGGGAGTATGAGAGGTAAGAATAAGGAATGAAGAAAAATAAGAAATGGTGGGATTTAAGCAGTGTTTTGTGTGTGTGTATGTGATTAAAGACCTGGTCACTATCTTTAAGGGAAAAAGGACAAGTGAAAAGTGGGAAAACCAGCTCAGGAAGCAGCCACCTCTGTCTCCCTCAAATCCCAGTGCCTCCTGCAGCCACCTCCCTTGCATCCATTCCTGAATCAGAGTCAGACTGAGTCCTGGAGAGGGACCCTGTGCCCTTATTCCTCAGTTCCAGAGCCCTACCAGTCCCATCTGACTGGTTGCTGAAGAAGTTGGGCCCAAGGAGAGAAGCAATCTGCTCCTGAGGGCCTGGCTAGGGCAGATCTCCATTCTCCGGACTCCCATACAGGGTGCATTCCTCAGCCTGAGCCCATTCCAGTAGACCTGACTGTACCTACTTCTTCCCAAGTTCCCACACCCTCACACTACAGACATCACAACCTGGCAAAGCTGTCAATTCCAGGCTTGAGGAAATGTTCCCTTTATTTGTTTTTTGGGGTGCTGGAGATTGAACCTAGGGATATTTTACCATTGAGCCACATCCCCAGACCTTTTTTATTTTTTGAGACAGGGTCTAGCTACGTTGCTGAGGCTGGTCTTGAACTTGTGAGCCTCCCGTCTCAGACTCCCAAGTAGCCAGGATTATGGATATGTGCCATCACGCCTAGTTTCCCTTTGTTTTTGGATTTTGGAAAGGTGTTATTGGGTTGAAAAGGTACTTAATGTACATGAGTGAAAATGTTCTGAAGTCCCTGGTGTCCCTTGTTTTGGTGTAACAGGAAACTAAAGTGTTAGGTAGGGAGGACATTGTTCTTGATGTCACCGTTCCCTTCCCTGTTGTTCTGCAGGCCGCCAGCTCACAGGAGCCGAAAGGGGCTCCACTGCCACTGCAGAGGAGACTGACATCGACGCGGTGGAGGTCCCACTCCCAGGGAATGAGGTCCTGGAATTCAGCCGAGGTGTGACTGACCTGGATGCTGTAGGAAAGGAAGCAGGCTCCCACACAGATGCCAAGGTAAGCAGGAGATGGCCCATCCAGGTGATGTGCACCCATGTCCCTCCTGCCTCTGGGAGTGGCCTGTGTCACAGCCTGGTGGCAGGTGGAGCATGTGTTGCTGCCTTTCGGGGGGCCTGACTTGTGCAGATTCAACCCGTTGTGCTGACACTAGACACTACTGTGTGTCAGGATGCTGCAGAGCTCTTTCCTGATGTGCACTGTTCTTCTAGGATCCCACTCTTTGTTTTTGTTTTTACTGGGGATTGAACCCGGGGATGCGTTGCCCCAGAGTTACATCCCCAGTCCTTTTTATGTTTTATTTTGAGAAAATCTCAGTAAGGTACTTCAAGATGGTCTCAACCTTATGGTCTCCCTGCACAATCATCTGCACAATATGTGTGCGAGGTTCATCCTGGCATACCCACATAATATGCGTAATCCCCTGTGGCTTAGCCAGGGGAGCTAAGTACATGTGGGCCCCCTCTTCCTGATCTAGTGATCATGTGCCTTCAATACTCCTGTATAACAGGGTAGGCATCATTACCTACTCTGACATCCTACAGGCGAGATGACTGAGGCCTTAAGGAGTTCCTAATATGATCCAGATTTAAAAACTAGGACTTTGAGACTAAATTTACACCTGAACACACAACACACACACACACACACACACATGAAACCCAGAAGGAAAATTACTGAGCAACAGCCCGACCCTTAGATGCCCAGCCAGCTTTTTGAATCACGTATACCTCTTTACTTATCCCTCACGTGCCTTATATCAAGTGGAGGTTGTTTTAGGCCTGTGTAGTTTGGAAGACAGCTAGTTGGTCCTCTGCAAGGGGCAGTAGTCTCCTTTCATGTCTGAAGAGGCACCAGCTGCAGAGTGGCCAGAAACGAAACTTCTCCCTGTCGTTGAACTCTGAGTCATAGGAACGCTCTTAGCAAAAGTGTCTAACAGTAGGAGGAGACAGAAGCTGCTGTCACCTGTCAGGATCTCTCCAGATGATTTGCTTTAATGTCTTAACTTTCTTCCCGGGGGATTTTCACCGTGAGAGGAAGCAGTGGAGAGCTGAAGTCAGCCATTCCTCACCTGGCTCCTTCCTCCAGTTCCTGCTTCATGAGAAACAGCCCCAGAGAAAAGAAAGAATGGAAGCTTCCTCCTTTTTGCTCTTATGGTAGTATGATATGTAGCTGAGTTTTATAGAAATAGATTTTTTCCAAGTCTGTAACTTTAAGTCACTCAATCTCAGGACATAATTGGAAGAAGTGGATTAAAGATGGGAGTATATCATCTGCCTAATCTCCCACTCTGTGGGATCAGTGACGGATGTGTCCAGATATAATTTTCTGACTGTGTGGTCTACCCCCAGGCAGGGATGCCATTTCTTGCCTAGAGTCCTAGTCACATTCCATTCACAACATAGCATCCACAGATCATGGGTTGTAAGTGAGCCATTTTACTCCCCTCTGTACATGTCATGAATATTACAGAGAAAGTGAGGCCCCTATGGTGCCTCCTGTCCATATGTCTTGTCTTCTTTTCAGGTCTCACCCCACCCTCAGGAGCCCACACTGATGGCTTCGCCCCGCATACTGCTTCCCTCTTCTTCCTCGAAGCCACCAGGCTTGAGCGCAGGGACACCACTGTCCACCCACCACCAGATGCAGCTCCTCCAGCAGCTCCTCCAGCAGCAGCAGCAGCAGACGCAAGTGGCTGTGGCCCAGGTTCTCCTCAGCCTCCTCCCTTCTTCACAGGCTCCACTCTCATGGGCTTGACGCGCCTTCCCTAGCAAGGGGCTCAGGGCAGGTTTCAAACCTAGGGAGCCATAAGAAATCGCTCATGCCATTGGATCATTGCTTGTTGGGGAGTCAGATAGGTGGAGGGGGAAGGGGAGAGGTGGGGGTGTTATTGAAATGGAAGGGCATATTTTGGTTTCCCATGTATTCCCCGCTCTGAGTTGGGCTTGGCTGGCTTGGCTGAATGTTGTTGGGTAATGACTTGAACTTACCAAGGGAAAAGATGTGCATAATTCTGCCCTTCCTTTCCTACCTGTTCTCCTGGCTGGCACGGGATACCTCTGCAGTCATGACAGGTGTAACTTCATGATCCCACTCTTAAAATAGCTTCGAGTATAAATCTGTGTCAAACAACCTTCCAAAGACTATTGCTCTGTATCCCAAGCTCCTTGTCCATAGCAGGTTTCCAAGCCTCCATTAGTGATCTGTTTTTTCAAAGGGGCATTTGATACAGAGTTGACCTTGGAATTCATTGTAATAGGATTGAATTGGTAGGAATTTAGGTAGATTGTTTGAGCCATGATGAAAGGAACCTGTTTAGCTCTCACGATCAAGGTGATTGTATGCTCATAAAGGCTTGTTGGGCTACTGCTACTTGGTAGGAGAAAGGGCAGCTGATTTCTTATGCTTCTTTTAGCAGAGATTCCTTCCGTTTGTTTTCAGTGGAGGACACAATCTTCCTAGGAACCTCCAAGCCTGAGCCTTATCTCTACCACAGGCCATCAGGGAACAGTAAAGACACATCTGTTCATTCTATTTAAAGACTGAATCGTGGCATCAGAGTCAGACAGGTCAGGACAAGAATGGGTGGCTGAAGATAGGTAGAATATGGTGGTCTGGGTTTGGAAGAGTTGGTGAGAGATCTGGAAAGGCAGCTATATGCATGGGCATTCTAAATCTGCTTGGTGGACTGATTGCTTAGGTTTCTTGCATTCTGGCATGAAGGGAACAGACTACCCCTAGGAGTTCTTTTTGATCCTCATTGTATCTTCTCTTCCCCTGGTTTCTGGGTGGAATGAGTCCTCCAAGCAGAGCCATCCTTAATGGTGGACCTTGCAGGAGCATCAGCAGCCTAGCCATAAAGGATCCGCTATGACTTGACCTTCAGAAGATCTAGTTACAGTCTCCACTGAGCTGTGCTGTGGCACCAGTCTAGTGGATGGCTTTTGCATTGGATTTTAGGAGAGTTGAAGCAGTGGGACCACTGCTGAGGTACTAGAGCCACTTAAAAATTACCAACCTTGAAAAAATTCTGATCAAAGGATACATGATGTGGTAAGGGCATTTACAGATGTTTCCAGAACAGTGACAGAGAGGAGGAAATGTCATTCTTGACTTCTTGTATTTGGAGGGAAAAATATCATTCCTCTTTGTCAGGTAAAAGAATTCATCTCCTATGGTAAGTGACAGCGTGGCTGTCTGATGATACCCTCCTCCCTAACGATGGATGACAGGGGCACAAAGCCTGAGCGCTCTAGCACAAGGTCCATTCTGAGACACATCATTTCCAAAAGTTTCCCACTGAATACAAATCCATTCGTCAACCATAATTCTTTTCTCTTTCTGCATATCAATTGCTAAGTAATTATTATTTATCTAAGGGTAGAATCGATGCATATTCATGATATTATTAGAAAGGCATTTGAATTTGAAGTAAAGAGAAACTATTTGCAAATGCATAATCTACATACAATAAGAGTATTGTGTTGGTAGAAGGAAGTATTCAGTCTACAAAGCAATAAGACCTGTAACTCATCACAGGTCTATCTCAGCCAGGATGAACCTGAAACGTGGTTTTCTGGCATAAAATCAAGCATCTGTCCCAATGCAATGTGCCTGGCTTGCCCTGTTCTAATTGCCTCTCTCCTAGAAGATGGTGAGTCTAGGAGAAGGGAACAGTGTGGTGTTTGGGATTTGTTTCCTTAGCTTCTCTTGGTTCCAGCCACTCCTGTAGGCTGGGTAGCCATAGCCTCTCATTCATTTAGAATCTGTCAGATACAGCTCAAGGAGTGCCATAGTAAGAAGCCACTGAGCATCCGTGTCTTACGTTGGTACAATGATTTTGGGTAGAATGGTCGACTTCTGGAATCTTCAATGCAGACAGGACCTTGAGGTCTGGCTGCTTGAGCATGTGCTTCTTCCCCTCTCTGCCGTCCCTGTCAGTCAGTCTCTGACCACCTTCCTTCTGTCTGCATCTTGCCTTTGCTGGCCCGGAACACCGCAGTTGGCTTTTGGCTCCTGGCCCTGCAGACAGATTCATTCCTAAATTGGCCTTTAGTTCCCTGCACACTCTTCTATTCTCTTTGCAGGATTTAGTTCAAGTGCTTTTTGTTAATGTCCATATTCTTGGGTTAAAAATAATTAAGTAAGATATATAGCTAAGTTACTAGATAGGTCATCTTAGTGTCTTTCACACTTTTAAGTAAGTTAACTACAATGGGCTTGATTTCTTCGCCTAATCAGGACGGATTCTGGCTTATTCACATAAGTAGAAGCGATTCCAGTTTCTTTGCATAAGTAGGGCTGATTTCAGTTTCAAGCATGAGGTCAACTTTAGTCATTCTGCCAGACTCCGATGCCAGCAAGCTGCAAGGTTTCTGTCTTTCATTATTAAATACCAGCAGTCCCCAGAATGTCAATGATCAAAACTGTGACTTCAGCATTTCAGGTGGGAACACAGTTTCTCTGTGAGCATCTGAGCTTTCTTATATTGCTCCTGAATAAAAATCGAAGAGTCAGACTTCGGTTTCTTACAGACAGGTATACTCTTGAGGTCACTTGTTGCATTATTTATATCCCTTGCCCCCCCCCTTTACTCTTACAACCCATCTGGTTCTGCTGTTGCAACAGGGACCAGGCTTAGGTCTTTTCCATGATAGTCTTATTTGGTCTAGGACCTCAACCTGCCCCAGTTTCATCCTAAATTTGTCCAGAGCTGGTCTTCAGGAGCTTGCCCAGCCTTAGAGGTATAAGGGCAAAGGTGGTGTTCAGCCAACTCTTAAGCACTTCCAGGTCAGAAATCAGTGTGTAAATAGTGAATTACCCGAGTCCCTCTGACCACTCTCCCCAATCCAGCATGAGCCTTGCTTGGCTGCCCTTGCTCTCTGCTTTTAGATGGATCAAAAGTTCAAGGATGTGAATGTGATTATAATTGTATCTTGGATCAAACCTGGAATGTAACTAGTGCCTGCATGGCTGTGGGCTGGGCCTACACGGCTCCAGAATTGACCTGAGCACCATGGCTGGCTGTTAACCTGCTAAGTATGCCAGATCTGTTCGCAGTGTACCAATTCCTGGACCAGCTCCTGGGAAAACGTTAGTGCATCTTAGTATTGTTATTTAAAGATTTTTCTTCTACGTGCTGTGACTTGTGCTTGTTTAGGAATTAAGCAGTTGATTATTTGTGCTTTGCGATGGTGCGTGCTGTAGCTAGGGGAATAGTGCTAAAAATGCGCCGCATCCCCACCCTGGGCCCTAGATTTAGCATCTGTCCTCGTGGCTTCTCCCAGGCCTGCTGCTCCCGGTCCCCAGCATTCTGGTGTGCACTGCCCATGTCCCTGCCGCATGCATGCCGAGACAGCGCCGCCTGCCTCTGCTTGTGTGTGTGGTGTGTGTGGGAGCAAATTGCTCTGGTTCTTTCCACTGCCATTTCCATGTGCCTACTGCTCCCTAACTTCAGCCTGGCCCTGCCCCCACTTCTGATGGAGGAGCTGGAGTCCAGGCAAGTAGGCTAGCAAGTGATCGGGGCAATGGTCTGATGTGGCTGGGTGGGCTGAGGGCGGGTGTCCAAGTTTGGGGAAGCGATATGGAGCTGATGGGTGCAGGTCTGAACTTACACATGCTATGTTGTGGCCAGGATACCGAGCTGGGCACTAGCACTAGTGCCTTTGTCACTGACTTGGTTCATAAGTGGAATAGTCATTGCCAAAGGTAACACAGCTCTGGGAAGAATACATTAACATATTCCTTTTCAGAAATTGTGTGCTAAATAGAAATAAGCATCTTATCTGGAAGGCAGGGATGGTACCTTCTGCCCCTGTTGTGTGAATAGGGGAACAAGCACAGTGAGCCATAGCAGGCCAAGGCTGGAAGTAAAGCTACTGCGTTTCAAGTTCAAGTCCACATATACTTCGCCTCAAAGTTAAAACAAGCCTGGGCCGTTTCCTCCCCACTTGACCTGGTTTGGGTTCTCCTGCAGCATAGACTGCTGCAACAGAGGTTTGAGCCTCATGCCTTTTGTCACTTTTAGTGACTGCAAAAACAGAAGGGATCGTTAGTGCTAGTCTGGGGCAGTGGCAGCGGCATGTACTTTTCACATTCTCAGGATCTGAAAACACCTGAAATGGTATAATTCTGGGTTTGCAAATATACCATTTTTATTTAGTCTGGGACAAGGAGCCCTCAAATTTGGGAGTGTTTTCTCAAGGCACTTGGTGATAGTGGATTTGCAACGGCAGCATGTGTTTCCAGGGTCTTCTGAAAGAGTGTTGATGGCACTCTGCTGTTGGAACTTGGATACCAGCAAAAGAAGTTTCCCACTTTTACCCCCCCCCCATTCCCCATTCCTTGTACAAGAAGGAGCCACTCTCTTTTCCTGGATCTTAATTCTCAGAGGTCACAGTGGGCAATTGGGGACTCTTTCTGTGAAACAGTAGCGAATGGCCCCTAGTACTGATCGCCATGTCCCCTGGATGTGGAATCAACTGTATGAGCCCACAGTCAGCCCTCTCAGTTGACAGATGGAGAAGCCGAGGTCCAGGGAGGAAGTGAATTACTTACACTGTGTGGGAAGTAACAGACTTCACCATTCTAGCTCCTGGCCCAGCACTTTCAAATGGCCCCTTCTGTTGGGAGATTCAGATGGGATGCAAGGACCTGAGCAGAGTGGCACATGTGCAGAGGGCCCCCAAGGGATGCCAGTTAGTGGGATACAGGATTGTCTGCTTCTTCTGTTTATATCCACTAAAAATCTTTTGTTCCATATTACCGCCAGACATTTCTGTTTGGTTCCAAGGAAAGTAGAAAATGAATAATGAACAACTCTTATTTGCTTAGTAGATTCCTTTCAGTTATACTCTTAGTTCAAGTAAGTCACAGTACTCACACATGGAAGGTTGTGGCCTTTCCTTTGTGACATGTTGGAGGGCTTCCTGCAGCAGTGGCCCACTTCCTCATAACCAATAGGATTTGGGAGAGTCCCAGGGGACATTTCTCCATGCCTCATTTACCTAGGACCGTAAAGTTTTAATAGCCTCCTGCCATCTGGTATCCGTATTAAAATGCTGTTGACACTTCTTTCCCTGATCTTACCCCTCTCCAGACCTTCTATCAGTTTATATGAGATAGCAAATTAAGCTGACATCTTGACCAAAATATCAGTTCTGTCCTTAGCAACTCTTTGTGGAGGACAAATTTACTTTAGACTCCTTAGGCATCATCTCCCTGGGGATAGATGAACCCAATCTTTGGCAGCTACCATTGGTAGGCAGCAGCTAATCTCCTTAGTGGCTCCACTTGGTTAGAAGCAGAGCTAATGATGAGGTCAGGTCCTCAAATCTGGGTAGAGAGGCAGCTACTGTACACAACAGTATAACTTTCCTCGTATTGGCTCCTGGGGCCGGTAGGTCCCCTGGTCACTCTGTGAGGGGGTAATGGTCTTTCACACCCTAACAAAATGAGAATCTCCGGAGCATGTTGCTTTTCAGAAATCTATAGTATTTGTTATCTGAGCAAGAGAATCAGCTGCCTCTCTTCCGTCTTTCTCCCCACTCTATGCCCCACCTACCCTGACTCTGTCTTTCGTCCAAAAAACTGTCTTCTCCATAAGCTGTCTTGGTCCATTTCACCAAACTCACTTGCTGTCTTTCTTCAGGGCCCTTCTAAAACCCTCTCCAGAGATTCCTTATCCACCTTTTAGCATGAGAATCACATATGTGTGGACATTGGTATAGGCCTTGTGACTCAGTTTCTTCAAGCCAATTGCCCCATCTGCTTTCACTGAGTTTTATCTCCACACAAGGATTACACACCAAGAACAGACAAGCAGATACCATTGCCAGTTGAGTGTGCAATTATTAGCCACTCTACCATAGAAGGTGTGAATTGTTGGAGATCGCTGTAAATATCCACCTCAGCCTTACAGATTCTGTGAAGGAAGCTCTGTTATCAGTCACTCAGCAAGTGTGTGACTCCTTTCAGGAAGGAATTGCTATCCCAGGAGCCTCCACATAACAAGGGAACAGACAGTTGGGCAGAGAAGCTGACACCCACAGGCGTAAGAAGGCAGGCTTTCTTACAACCAGCTCACTAATTTAGTGATATCATGGCAGTGGGTCCTATTTCTTGTTACTCATGCCCAAGGAAAAGAATTACATGGGTGGTGTTGTGACACTGTTTCCTATGTCAATGTATCAGTTTTTGGTTTTTATATTTTTATTAAGGAGTTGAGTTCTTATACAATCATAAATGCATACAAAGTAACAATATGATATGCATTTGTTCCTAAACCAGAGTTATTCCCACATTGCCCATGCCCCAGTCTCTTGATCCTTCTGTATTTCACCCCTACAAGTGATATAAATGTTTAGATAGTGAATTTTCCAGAATTAAATGATTGCATAAGTATTATTTGGATTCTTAAGAGGGTAAGGAGTATGCTACATTGTTGATAGTCTCCCTAGATAGTTTTTATTTTTTAAAAGACAGGATGAAACAAGGTTACCTCTCTCAGCTCGGCAACACTGTGCTGGGGGTAGAAGGAGTTCTCTTAGCAGGGATGGATGGAGGGCCGTGTGCAGCGGGGGGCTGCACTTTCCGCCTCTTGCTCATGGTGTGGGGGCTCAGAGTGGTCCCTGAGTGATGCATCATGGCCCTCCCGCCAGACCTGCAGAGACATCCACAGGGTTCATGACCAAGCTGCTTTTGGCTCCTCCTTCAAAACTACAAGCCCAGGTGCCTACTTCATCTTGAATTTAACGTGGAGGGCATCTCTGGTCCCAGCCGTCCACTGGCAACTTTCATTTGCATTCATGCCCCTCTCTTCTCTTTGTCCCTTGTCCTCTCTGTCTTCCCTCCTCTTTGCAGGTTCACTTGCTGAAGGATCAGTTGGCTGCTGAGGCTGCAGCTCGGCTGGAAGCGCAGGCTCGCGTGCACCAGCTCCTGCTGCAGAACAAGGACATGCTCCAGCACATCTCCCTGCTGGTCAAGCAGGTGCAGGAGCTGGAGCTGAAGCTGTCAGGACAGAATGCCAGTAAGCCAGTACCCTGCCCAGCCACACCTTCCTTGTGCAAGCTCTGCAAAACACATGCTGTTTCCCTAAAGCTTCGGGGTAGACTTCCCTGGACCCTTGACCTTGCTCTTGTTGATACTGTCAGTAGATGACATGAGTTACAGAATTGCAGGGCCAGGGCAAACTGGCTGGCTTTGAATCCAGCAACCTGACTTGGCCTTGACTGTCCCTAGGAGTCTCTGCTTGATGGGGGCTCAGGCGGTGTACATCCTCAGGCAGCCCATTTCTTTCTGAGGGGACTTTTGCAATCAAAATATGCTGAGCACCTATGGGCATCATGTTCTCTGTGAAGTCTTTTGGGGACCTCAAGCTGATTGGTAGTTGACTCTCTATATGTTTTCTATATTGCACAACTCTGTTGCATAAAGAAAGCTATTTAACCTTATGTCCATTTAATAGATAAGGCAGCAGGGTAACCAGCAAGGTAGCTCTGCTGGTCAGTGGTGGAGGGTGCCTGGCTTCCGGCCTGACACCTAGCCTGGGCTGGAGAGCAGTAGAAGGTGATGCGTCACTATGCCTTCACCGTGGTTTTACCCATGGGTTACATGCATGCTCAGAGTCCTTGCTGGCTGCAGACCAGCAAATATCCATTGATCATCATGTGCCATTAACTGTTATAGTGTGCTTTATGTGAGCCCATTTAGTCCCTGAGGTGGTAGATAATTAGTTCAAGGTCACATTACTAGCAAGGGATATAGCCCCAGTTCACACCCAATCTAATTGCAAAATCAATGCTTTTCAAACTATACCAGTAGTTCCCCTAAACTATCCTGCAAACTTTTTAAAAAATGCAAAATTAATGTTTTTTCAAACTATACCATATAGTTCCCCTAAACTATCCTGTGAACTTTTTAAAAATTGCATATTACTGGGTCCCCCTAAGTAGGCCTGGGGCAGGGCTGCAAGCCTGTATTATTATTATTATTATTATTATTACTATTATTATTATTAATATTGTTATTTTGTGGAGCTGGGGATTGAACTCAGGACCTTGGGAAGGTGCTCTACCGCTGACCTACATCCTCAGACTTTGAGTCTTTATTTTCTAAAACAGTCCAAAACCACGATCTGTGAGCCCCTGTGCTTCACCACTCCGCAAGCCTCTCTGGATGGCCCAGATTTTTGTTTGTTGAGACCCTGCTTTGTCCTAATGCTGGTTTACAAGGTTATACTGAAGGTTACCTCATGCTTTTAGCATGGTTCTCTGAACGCTTGTGTTGTTCATTGCCATAAATCCCATTCAAGGCACTCAGTAGCCTCCCCAAAGTCATCATGTCGTTCTCCTTGCCCTGCCTTTACTACTCTCAAAAGTCCTTGCAGCCTAGTGTCTGGTACTGTGAGGGTGAGAGGAAGGGGTGCCGTGAGTTAAGCCCAGTGAGGTTCTGGGGTGCTGGTCAGGGACTGGGACTACATGGGAAGGATGACTTCTGCAACCGGAACCTAGCCTGACATTGCCCCTCTTCTCCTGTCTCCCTGCAGTGGGCTCCCAGGACAGCTTGCTGGAGATCACCTTCCGCTCTGGAGCTGTGCTCTGTGATCCTACGACCCCCAAGCCAGAGGATCTGCACTCTCCGCCGTTGGGCACAGGATTGGCTGACTTTGCCCACCCAGCGGGCAGCCCCTTAGGTAGGCGCGACTGCTTGGTGAAGCTGGAGTGCTTCCGCTTTCTCCCGCCTGAGGACACCTCCCTCCCGGCGCAGGGCGAGCCGCTCCTGGGTGGCCTAGAGCTCATCAAGTTCCGAGAGTCGGGCATCGCCTCGGAGTATGAGTCCAACACCGATGAGAGCGAGGAACGTGACTCGTGGTCCCAGGAAGAGCTGCCGCGCCTGATGAATGTCCTGCGGAGGCAGGAGCTGGGCGACAGCATGGATGATGAGATAGCCGTGTAGGTGCGGGGCAGGAGTCTGCCCAGGTGGCGCTGAGGTGTGGCAGGGCCATGTCTGGCTGCTGCCTGGTAGGGGATGCCCAGTGAAGGCGTACTGCGGTGGATAACGCCCGGGGCTGGCAGAGTGTAAGGCTTCAGGGAAGGATTAGGATTCACTTTGGAGGGTAACTGGGGAAGAATTTGGATTCCCAGAGGCAAATCAACTTCAGTCTTTCCTTGTGACTAAAGATTGGTGGGAACAGGACTTTCCAGAGTCCATGGCTTTGGGAGAGGGTCCCTCTTCAGGACCACCCAGCTGGTGGAAGACCTGCCACTCCGTCCCAACCCAGTGACTACCAGGCTCCTGTGTTCTGTTGTGTGATGCCCCAGTAGCCCCCTCATTCTCCTCATCTCCATGGTCCTGACCATAAAGGGAAGCCATTGGTACCTTCTCAGGTACTTTGTTTGGGTATCAGGATGCAAACTATTGCCTACCTTCCCCTGACCTTAATGGGAGAGCTCCTTGCTGACATCGCAGAGACTGAACACTTTGAGCTGCAAAAGACAGACTATGCCTTTTAGTGTGAGCATGGAATGGGGATGTGTAATAAGTCACAGTGGATAAGCTATTAGAGGAAATTGAATCCAAGCATTTTCTCTGGCTGAATGTTAGATGTGGCTTCAGAGGAAGCTGGGGAGTGTTAATATCATCCAGACCCCTGATATGAGAGCCCAAGGAGAGGACAGCCTGTTTGCTGCCACAAATCACTTAGGTCTGATTCTTCCGTTTGGAAGCGCTGCCCTGCCTGCCTCCTGCCTGCAGCCACTTGCCCTCTGTGAAAGTCTCAGAGACCCAGAGCCCCTGCCTTACCTCTCCACTTGTCCCCTCCTCTGGGCAGTAGTGGTCAGTTTTTACAGCAAACAAACGAAAATGGATGTAAGCTGATAGCTGAGAATCACTGCCACTTGGATCAGGGATATAGCCATGAACCCCTGGCCCATCTATCTGTGGGTGCCTTGAGCATACTTACAAAGTGCCACGTGCAACTCTTGATATCTTCCACCATCTGGGCCTTGCCTAGGGATCTCCACTTGGTAACAGACTGACTGGGCACGTGTGGGAAACCTCATTTTGTTCCTGTAAAGGCCTTAAGTGGCTGTTAACAGATTTTTAGATGCCTGGAGAGAGAGCTCAGATATGCTTGAGTCATATTTTGGGGACAGGAAGTCTTCATCTTGTGCAAAAAAATAAAAAACAAATTGCAGTATTATTATGGGAGCCAATCAGTAAGGATGTGATTGCCCACAGCTTTGCTCTGGAATTTATATAAATGCAAACTCAGCCTTTTCTTATATCCCCAGTTGGATTTCTTCTAGATCAGAAAGTCCAAATTAAAGGAAATGAATGCAGCTTTAAATATCCCTCCCTAGTGCATGAGGGTGTCAGTGGAACTAGGTTGGGATGTGTGCTGTGTGTGTGTGTGTGTGTGTGTGTGTGTGTGTGTGCATGCGTGCATGCACACGTACTAATTGTAGGCTTGTAATAAGTGATGGGAGAGAAGAGAAAAGGGATCTCCAGGGATCAATGATAGATTTTTGACCTTTTCCTAACATGTATCTAGTCGGAGAGGGATGGTTCTGTATGTTATATTCTCTAAGTAACCATTGGAAGTAGGTCCAAATATACAGCAAAGGGAGAACCAGGAATGTGAGATTCATAAAACTAAAGGAGAAATTGTCAGGAATCCAGTTTGGCTCAGCCTAGCTGATTTATGGAATCCTAACCCAGGATTCCTTGAGTCTGGGCCCTTTGAGACCACCAGGATTTGGGTGTCTGGGAGAGTGGATGGTCTATTTCTTAAGGCCCACTGCCTGAAGCAGGAGCTAAGGATAAAACCAGAGGCCAATGGATTAGGTGTATGGACTGTGGATGGAGAATGCTTGTATGGAATGAGGTGAGGAATGGGTGAAGAAGAAAATGTCTATAAAACAGTCATGAAAAGCTGGTGAAGGGAAAGAAGAAATGAAGGTGAGATTAAAGAATTAGAGCAAGTTATCTGTGATGCTGAACTAGACTCATTCAGGACTTCTGCCCTTGGCTTCCACCTGCCTTGACCTCACCTCTTCATGATTCAGGCCTCCCCAGGGCATTCATTCATGGGCTGGCACCTTCTCTAGTGTAACTCAAATGTGTGCACACTTGGCGTGTCAAGCTGGAGATGAAAGACAGATCTAGGAGTCTTGAAGCATCACCATCCACCCTCCTTCCCCGGGGCCGACTCAGCAGGAAAGGGGATGTTGCAGATCTGATCACCCAGCGAAATCACTCTGCCTCCCTTTTTGCTTCTTGCTCTGCTAACTCAACTTGGCCTTCCTCTTTTCCATCTTTCTACTGTGCCCTATGTGGAGGACATATGGACACCAGGAACCCCTACCTTATTGGTGCCCAGCCCACCACAGGTGCCAGCAGACTCTTGGGCACATGAGGCTCTCACAGTTCCAGAGACAGAAAAAGATTTCTCTGCATAGGATGGACTGCGTACGGGGGCTAAAAATTATATTCCTGCTTATATCAATGCTATCTGTAAAACCTCTTCCTGGTCTCACTTCTCTCCTAGGAGTTGTATGCCTTTATTTAGTCTCTGCTTGACTGCTTTCCCCTACTCTCCTATCTACCCCCCACCCTTACCCTAGCCTTCAATTTTCCAAAACTGTTGTCATTAACACTGTTGGATGAACTCTCTGGGAAAAGATTCTGTTAATGTAAGTGCACTTACTCCCTGGATGTTGTCACTAGTCTAGTGGCTTTTGCTAAATAAACCTTTCTTATTTCTAAAACTTTTGTCTTTTCTTGCTGCTTCTATTTCACCTGCTCCTTCTGTCCTCCTCACCTCCACCCAGTTTCCAAGCCAGGTGACATCAGCTCTGTGATGCAGTTCTCAAAGGTACGGGGTTTGGAAAGAACGTACATTTTCCCTGAAGAAGAGGGAAAGGCCATACCCTCACCACTGGCCTTAACTGGGCATAATTTTGGGACATTTGACAGCGTCTGGAAATGTTTTTGTCACAGCTAGGGGAGGGATGCTGCTGGCACGTAACGGGTGGAAATCAGGGATACTGCTCATATCCTACAATGCGCAGGGGAGCTCCCTACAACAGAACATTAGAATGTGATTGGAAGCAAGACTTTTGTTTCCTTTTGCAGTTCTAGGGATTAAGCCCAGAACACATGTGTGTTAGGCAAGTTACAGTCCACTGAGCTATATCCTCTGCCCTTTTTTTAATTTTGAGGCAGGGTGTCTTTAAGTTGCCTGGGTTGGCCTTGAATTTATAATCCTCCTGCTTCAGCCTCCCCAGTAACGGGGATTACGAGTATGCATCACCATACCTGGTAAAAGTAAAGTTGGTTGGTTGGTTTGTTTAAGAGAGGGACAGTGAATTGGGAAGGATGGAGGGGAGGGATAAGGGTAGGTAATTGGGGGAGGGATAAGGGTAGGTAATTGGGGGAGGGCTCTTGGGGTAAATCTAATTTTCAGAATTTATATATGAATTATATTATTTCATTAGAAGCTTGTTTGATTGTTCAACAAATAAATTTCTGAATTAAAAAAAGAGAGGAACAGTGAGTGAGAGAGAAGGAGAATCAATTTTATTTAGTTTTTCATTTAGCTTTTGTTGCTTCAACATTTCATTGTGTGCATGGTGCTGGGGTTTGTACGCATGCCAAGCAAGCTCCATAACCACTGAGCCACTGCTCCAGCCCAAAGGTAGAGTTTTAAGTGCATAGAAAAATACTGCATCATAGATAGTTTCCAATATAACTAAGACCCAGATTATACAGTTTCACCGAAACCCTCTCTGAACATGTCTAAGGGTATGTAGGTGGCAGGAGTCTGAATGCGCCCATTCCTGATAAGTCCACACAGGAAGCAAAGCAGATTCCTCCCCATGCCTACATGGATGGAATATGGTTCCATTACTACACCGCTCAACAGAGGAGTCCTGACCCCTGGAAAGTGAGCTTTCCTGGGTGGAGCAGAAACGAAAGTGAGAAGGAACCATGGGAAAGGAAGGGATATTTCAGAAGGGAGTCACAGGGTCACACAGAACAGCCTTCACCTTTCTCATTTCCAAGCTCTTTGGCTGGAACTTTTAACCATTTTGAAGGCCAAGAATTTGTCAGGCCTGATGATTTGGTAGGCCCAAGCCAGAGATAAAATGGGGGATAGAGGACGGTCAGGTAAATCAGGTTCGCATATCCTCTGTTCTTTTCTGGCTGAGCAAACTGAACTAAACTTTATTTTCTCATTTGTCAAATGGGATAGTTCAGACCATATAGAGCTATTAGAGTAAATGATATTGCAGTTTTAAAGCACCCAGCAGAGGATATAGCTCAGTGGCAGAGCCTTTTGCCTGGCATGGGCAAGGCCCTGGGCTCAGTTACCAGTAGTGGTAAATGATTGAATGAATGAAGGAATGAGTGAATGAACAAAGAAAAGCTAAATGGACTAGCAGGGCGTGGCCAGCGTGACCCAGGGTACAGTTTCCTCTGCCTGCACCTCTGCTGGCCATCAGACCGCTTTTCCTCTTCTCTCTTCACTATTTGGTGCCTGGAATACAGGAGCCCTGGAGGAGGCAGCATGGGCTTGGCAGAGGACAAAAGATTAGGAGCCAGTTCATTTCCTGGTTCTCCCAGAGACAGTGGTGACCATGAGTGGCCTCCAGGCCCCTGGATATGCCCCTCTCTGTACTTGCTCGGGAGCCTGATCAAGGGGACAAACATGCACAGCCATGTACACAAAGAGAAGCCTTCCAGGCCTCAGGTGGCTTTTCTAGTTAAGAAACACAACTCAGAGTGAGGATGCAAAAGTTTTGCCCAGTCACTCACCTGGTCCCTCAGGGACTGGTGTCATGGGTATGATGTCAAGGTTACCTAGAGACCAGCCCACCCCAGTATGGACAGGGTGTGACCCACAAGTCTTGGCTCCTGAGCCTGAAAGGAGTCTCTGGCTGGGTGGGGTGGGGATGGAACAGGTGAGAAGCAGGAGCAGCAGGAGCAGTAGGAAGCAACAGGAATTTGAACTCAGCTTCTCATGGGGTATAAAAATAAAAAAAGAAGTTGAGACTTTAGCATCACATTGATAAGCAGGAGCAGTTCTGCTAAACCACAAGGTGGACCTGTTACAGTATATCTTCTGGAAGGGCGTGGGAGGACCCTCTACCCCACCTGCTGGCCCACTCACGGGGGGAGGCAAGAACTAAGAAAGGGTTGGTGTCAGGTCCTGGCCAGACATGTCCCATGGAGTCACATAATGGGGAAAATAATCACTCTTGCTGCATCTCTGATGCTCACTTAAGTTTCTGGGTCAGATTGGCAGAAATGGCTGTCATGAGGCACATTTTTTAGTACTAGAGAGCAACATTTTCACATTACCTGTCTCCTTTTTTCTCTTGCTGTTTTTTGTTTTGTTTTGCCATTCTAGGAATTGAACCTAAGTGCACTCTACCATTGATCTTATTCCCAACCCTTTTTATGTATATACTTATTTTTAGAGGCTATCCTCCAACTTGCAGACCTCCTGGCTCAGCCTCCCAAGTTGCTGGGATTACAGGCATGTACTTCCATTCCCAGCTTACCTTCCCCCTTTTGACCCAACTCAAAACAGCCATGAAAAGAGGTACCCAGGATCAAAGGCGCTGCTTTTCTTCAACGAGATGCCTGTTCTAAGTGAATGATCATGGTGTAGATGGTGGGATGTGCCTGGCCCTCTTTATCTCTTCCCTGTTGGAAGCTCAGGAGTGTGTTGTATCACAGCCCTCAAAAGACCTAACATCTAGGAAGCCTTTCAGACTGCAGAGATTCTTCCCCTGTAGACATGGGAAGATATCCAAACCCTCCTCCCTGGTTTAGGGCAAGGATTGATTATATAGCATCTGACCGGAAGTCCAGAATCCTTGAGCGGAAGTTCTCATGTTTGACCTGCTTCATAGTCACCCAGAAGGCTGGTTAAGGGCACAGGTGGCCAAGCTCCCACCCAAGAGTTTCTGACTCTGTAGGTGTGAGTGGGGCCTGAGAATTTCCCTTCTAACAGATTCCTAGGGGAGGCTGATACTGCTGGAATATCTCACTTTGGGAACCGCTGTCTTGGAGTATAGTCCCAGATTTCAGGAATTGCCTTTATTTAAAGGAGGAGGGAAGGGTGGGCAGGGAAATGGGCCTGGTGTTGTTGAGGCAACCATTAGAGGAAGGGGACGAGGACTGGCTGGGTCCTGGAATGGACAGTAGGTAGTACAGGGTGACCTCAAACTTGATAGAAGACTGTGGATAACTTGGATTTATTGGCATCTTTTAGAGACATAAATAGGCTTTGTGCCCAATGTACCTGAGGTGTCCAGCAGGTCTACTTGAAGGCCTGACAGCTCCCCGAGGAGAACCGGTCCCCCTGCCGGGCCTTCTGCTCCTTGCCCCAGAGGGTTTTGAGCTTGCGGTAGTACACCTTGCAGCTGAATCCCTCCTTGAAACCCCCCTTTATGTGGCTCTTGAGAGAGTGAAGAGTGGGGTACATGCGACAGCAGGCTGCACACTTGTAGCCGTTCTGCTGGGCCGGTTGCCACCTGGAGACCATCAGGATGTCCTGGGAAGTGATGTAGTCCGTGGAATCCAGGCCAGGCCTGGATTTCTTGGTGGTGTCTCGGGGGCATGTGTTTTCTGGGGAGGAAGATGATGAACAGATGCTCTCGGCCATGTCCTCAGGAAGGCAGTTGTCCCCCCTGCCCTCGTCCCTCTCCATCTCTGGGAAGCCGTAGGCCTCCAAGTGGCTCTCTTTATCCGTGCACACAAAGTAACTGTAAGGGGAGAACCAGGGCCGGTAGATGGTGCAGTTCCGCCTCAGCTGCTCCCCATTCTGGGTGTCCCCCAAGGTGCAGTCTGCAAAGGAAAGAGCTGGGTCTGAGCCTTGGGCTACAGCCAGGGGCACAGGCAAGTTGAGGTGGCTGGAAACCATCAGGAGAAGCAGCAAAAAGACAGGCAGTGAGGCATGACCTTGGGTGACTCCCACCCCACCTTGATGGTTACTGTGAGCAGGTGGGAAATGGCGGGGCAAGAACAGCATAAGGGACATATTCCTGTTGCCTTCTTTTTCCATTGTGTGTCCAGGCTCTAAGCCCTGCTGTCAGATCCTTCCCTCCCTGGAGATCCTTTGTCCTCTGGCTCCTTTGACCCCGATGGGTAGCCCAGCAGACAGCCCTACCTCAACCTCTATAGTTTCCCCTTTGGCCACCAATTGTGACTGTTTTCTCAGCCTCGCTGACTGCCTTAATCCCTCAACAACTCTCTTAGACACAAACTGATGCACACCAGCTTGAGAGACGGAGAGGAAAAGAAGGAGCAGATGGATAGGAGGTAGCATGTGGTGCCCCAGCTTGCAGATACCCTTCCCCGTCCATCTTCAGTTGCCCACGTGCTCCCACCCAGAGTTAGAGAGGGCCTCACCTGGTGTGGGCACTGTGTTGTGTACCCCGTGCCGGAGAGCGCTGCTTTGATACTGGGATGGCAGAGCCTGAGCTGGACTGGAAGCCTCAGTGGGTATTGCTGTCTTTGTAATATCTGGGTTACAGAAGAGACACTGGTGAGCTGAGCAAGGTGGGGAGTCCTCTTCCTGGGACTCCCCAAGACCTGCATTTGATACATAAAAGGATCTCAAAGCCGAAGTCCAACCTCTCAAACCCAACTAGGCAGGGTTATTCTGGATGACATCCTAGGGAATTCCAAGTAGGGAAGTTTCATTTAAACCTAAGAAAGAACCTCTGGATAGGGGCCCTGCCTTGGCAACTTAGCGAGATCCTGTCTCCAAATAAAAACTAAAATGTGGCTGGGAATGGAGCTCAGTGGTAGAGTGCCCCTGGGTTCAATACTGGACAAATAAAGAAAGAAATAAAGAAGAAGGAATAAAAAGAGATGTGGTCCAGATGACACCTCTCTGCCTGGTCCACCCTGCCCTTCACCTGACCCTCCTGCAGTTCATCACGTGTCACCTTCACTCTGTATTGCAGGATCCAGGGAGTGAGCTGGATACTAGCCATGCTCCAGGATCCCTTTGAGGATGAGAGGCTTGGTTCTCCAGCTGAAGCCTCTCATGCCCACAGCCTGAGAGGAGTCACTGGGCACTTGTTGCATGGCTCACACTGGAGTGGGTGCTAACAGTTCGATAAAAAGTGAATTTGCCCCAAATCCCAGGGCAATAACTGTGCTCAGTTTGGTAGACATTTAGAAATGTCATGTGCTGAACAGATGGATGTTTAGGAGAACTACTCCACAGAGCAGTGTCTCAAATTTTTATGTGCTTGGGAACTGTCTGGAGATCTTGTTAAAAATGCTTATTCTAACACACTGGGTCTGGGGTGTGGTCTGAGCTGTCTTTCTTTTTCTTTCTTTCTTTCTTCTTTTCCCCCTTCTACTTTGCTGCTGTTGTTTGGTTGTGTTTTTTATTTTTTGTTTTGTTTTTTTCCAGTAAGTACTGAGGATTGAACCCAGGGGTGCTCTACCACTGAGCAACATCCCTCCTAGCCCTTTGTGTTTCTTCCTTTCTTTCTTTTTTTTTTTTTTTTTTTTTTTTTTTTTTTTTTTTTTGTTATTGTTATTGTTGAGACACAGTCTTATTAAGTGGCTCAGGCTGGCTTCAGATTTGCCACCCTCCTACCTCAGCCTTCCCAGTGGCTTGGATGACAGGCGTGTACCCTCATCCTCAGCCAAGATCCTCCAGTTCCAACAGGCTCCTACATAATGTTGATGATGTTGGACCCGGGCCTGTGCTTTGACTAGCAAGTGCTCACAGCGTCCAGCCTTATTCCACGATGTGCCCGTTACATCCCCCAGCTGCTTAGCCACCACCTGATAATAAGTCTTCATCTTCTCCAACTCGTCAAAACACGGCTAAAACAAGTACCTACTTTTTAATGTAGATAGACCACCACCTTGAAATTTCACATAGGTACAGGGGGAAGAGATTTGATGAGAAGTGTTGCCCCCATTCTTCCCTGGCTAGAAATTATTAGACAGCAGGAATTACTTAACAGGAATGC
>PVKS010027423.1:0-27597 GCA_004027875.1 Aplodontia rufa
CAAGCCCCTGCAATTCTGGAATGAGAAATTTCCTTGGGAATGACTGGAAGAAGAATACTAAGATATATTCTTCTCTTTATCAAGGCATGCTTGGCTACAACTGAAAAGAAAAAAAGCCCAACAGAAATAAATATAATAATGTCTGTCTGAAAGGCAGAATCGGACTCAAAGGACTGCAATTTAAAATTTCACTGAAATCCTTCAACCAATGTGTGATCCTGGAAGAACAATCTCACTCAGAATTTAAATTGGCTGTTGTTGTTGTTGTTGTCTGTTTTTGTTTTTAAGAGAGAGTGAGAGAGACAGAATCAATATTATTTAGTTTTTCATCTGGACTTTGTTTCTCTGACACTTAATTGTGTATGTGGTGCTGGGGTTTGAACCTGGGTCTTTGCACATGCCAGCCACAGAGCCACCACTCTAGCTCATTTAAGTCAATGTATATATATATATATATATATATATATATATATATATATACACACACACACACACACATAGAGAGAGAGAAAGAAAGAGAGAAACAATTTTTATTTAGTTTTTCATGTGGCTTTCGTTGCTCTGAGACTTCATTGTGTAGGTGGTGCTGGTGTTTGAACTCACATTTTCATGCATGCTTGGCAAGCCCTGAACCACCGAGCCACTGCTCCAGCCCCTTGAGTCAACTCTTAACAGTAATTTTGTTTGTTTTTAATAATTTTCAATCTATTACTTCAACCAAAAAATGTTACATCCCTAAAGGGAAGCCTTTAGTTTTACACCCCTGGCATAAAATGATGCTAAATAAATGCTTTCTGAGTAACTGAGTAAGCATTCATACCTCATTTTAATCAATGCATTGAAATTAACCACTTTTTT
This sequence comes from Aplodontia rufa, assembly GCA_004027875.1. NCBI lineage: Eukaryota > Metazoa > Chordata > Mammalia > Rodentia > Aplodontiidae > Aplodontia > Aplodontia rufa. Next base: position 859 of record PVKS010027423.1, read on the forward strand.
CTCCACTTTTGCCTAATAAGTTATTAAGCATAACCAGAAACAGTCTCAAAACAAAAGCATCAGATCCAGAGTTTCCCACTTACCTCCATTGCTCTCAATCACTTTGTCACTGACAGTGCCTAATTACTCCCCACACTAGGGCAACCACTCCAAAGCTTCCTCTCTCTCAAATCCCCAATACCCTTCTCCACTTCCTCATTTTTGCGGTGTCTTGCTAGTTTTTTCTAAGAAGTCTGAAACCCGTGATTTCCCTCTTCTTTACTTCAACATTTCTACTCTGACTCCACTCTTCTCTGGGCTCAATTGCCACACTCTTCCTCATTTCCACCTGCACCCTCCATCAGCACTTCCTCTGGAGTAGAACCAGTCTTCTCACCTTCCCCTAAGCTCTCTGCAGCAGTAGGCCTTGGGCTTCAGGCTTCTCACTTCCAACCTGCCTCATCTCACCAAAAAAGGGCTCTTCCAATGATTTCCATAAACAAAATATATCAAACCTTCAAGAAACTGCTCTAGGAAAAACAGACCAATCTGATTTCTATTAGTTTTCTCCTCTCAGCCCGCAAAGCAATTAATGAGTGCAGTATTTATATCCCAATTATCGGCATCCTGCCTTTTGGAAGTATAATTTTTTTCATCCGTGTTCTCTTTTTTCTCCAAAATGATATATATATATAACAGTTATAAGCAATTTTTTTAAGAGAGAAGGACAGTGAGAGAGAGAGAGAGAGAAAATCAATTTTTTTTTTTTTAAAGAGAGAGGGACAGTGAGAGAGACAGAGAAAGAGAGAAACAACTTTATTTAGTTTTTCACATGGCCTTAGTTTCTCCAACACTCAGTTGTGTACGTGGTGCTGGGGTTTGAACCCGGGTCCTCATGCTTGCCAAGCAAGCGCCCAAACCGCTGAGCCACCGCTCCAGCCCCGAGAATCAATTTTTTTAAGAGAGAGAAGGACAGCTAGAGAGAGACAGAGAAAATCAATTGTTATTGTTTTTCATATGGCTTTCATTTCTCTGACACTTAGTTGTGTACCTGGTGCTGGGGTTTGAACCCATGTACTCGTGCATGCTGGGCAAGCACTGTAACCACTGAGCCACTGCTCCAGCCCCAGTTATAAGCAATTTTAAGGAAAGATTGTTTTCTGCCTCACTGTATCAGAGAGAGAGTTCCCAGTTTAGAGTATGCAATCAAATATTATATGATAATAAAGTAGTAATAAGTTTGCTCAAAAATGAACTTTTGTATGACTCCCACTATATTCAAAATTATGCTAAAGGTAATAACCCTTTCATTTGCATTTATTTAACCAATATATTTATCTTACCTTTTGTTCATATAAGCTATATCTAAATTTAAAGCAAGGCTTTCTCTTATAGAAGGATTTGCCTTTAACTTACTTTTTAATGATAATAGGCAGAGTCACCCTAAAGTGGTATTGCTGGAGAGGATAATAGTTTAAAATAGGATCAAAAGTTCCATACAGGGTCTGGATCGGTGGCTCAGTAGTATCACACTTGCCTAACATGCATGAGGATCTGGGTTCAAACCCTAGCACCACATACACAAATAAATGTCAGAGCAACGAAAATGAGATGAAAAACTAAATAAAATAGATGTTCCACAGAGATATTCAGAGGGCCCTTTAATACAAAATTTGAAGTTACCTACAAAAATGTGTATACATATTATGTTTTTTGAAGGGAAAAGATCCATATTTTTCATCAGTTTTTTCTCCCTCCTTAGTATTTCAGATTTAGAATCAATGATGTCCTCAAAAAGTTAAATATGGAAAATATGCCTATCATATTGCTCCTTTATATACATTTATGATTGTACAATAACTCAACTCCTTAGTAAAAAATTTAAAAACTTAAACATGGAGTTATTATATGATCCAGCAATTCTACTTTTCAATATATGCCCAAGAGAACTTAAAACTCATACTGACAAAACAACTTATGCATGGATAATCATAGCAGCACTATTCGTATTAGACAAAAAAAATCATTATTCACAATAGATAAAAGATAAACTACTGATGTCCATCAACTGACGAATGGATAAATAAAATGTATAGATCTATACAATGGAATATTACTCAGATACAAGAAGGAAATTAAGCATTGATACATAATACAACATGGATGAACCTTGAAATACATGTTATGGGAAAGAAGCCATACACAAAATGCCACATATGGTATGATTCCACCTACATGAAATGTCCAGGGTAGGCAAATACACAGAGACAGAGAGATCAGAGGTTACCTGGGGCCGGGGAAAAGGAGAAATGTGCAGTGAATGCTAATGGGTATGTTTCTTTTGGGGTGGTGAAAATGATCTGGAATTACAATAATGATGGCTACAGAACCTTGTGAACACACTAAACACCACTGGATTGACTGTACACTTTAAAATGGTGAATTCAGATGGTTTGATAATGTTTCCCCCTAAATTGTATTTCTATATACATCTAATAAAAAAATAAAATAAAATGGTGAATTTTATGGGACATGAATACTATAAAAAAATAAAACCTCCTCTCTCCCCACTGCATGCCTGACCTTTTGCATCATTTTCCTATACCAAAGTTCTATGCATTCATACTAAAACCCAACACTGGCCAGGCGCAGTGGCACATGCCTGTAATTTCAGCAGCTCAGGGAGGCTGAGGCAGGAGGATCACAAGTTCAAAGCCAGCCTGAGCAACTTGGTGAGGTCCTGAGGAACTTTAGTGACACTCTTTCTCAAAATAAAAAATAAAAAGAGCTGAGGATGTGGCTCTGAGTTGAGCATCCCTGGGTTCAATCCACCCCACTACCCATAACAAAAACAAAACCAAATCAAACAACAAAAAAACCCCTCAACGTTGCTCCCAATCACCTCCTGTTCTTCTGTTCTTCAGGGTCCTAATTTACACCTAGTTTTTCTGGCTGAGAAATTTCAGACATCTCCAATTTCTTTTCTCAGTTTCTTATCAGTCACCAAGTTTAGTGCTATCAATAATAAAAATGGTTACCATTTTTGAAGATTTAATCCTGTCAGACACTATGCTAAATGAACTACATATATTATCTTTAATTTTCACAATTATCATTCATTTTATAGATGAGGAAACCGAGGCGTTGAGGGTTAGTTTCGTTCAGTCTTTCTCCAATCTTTCCTGCACCCTTCAGCCAGAGTGATCTTTCTAAAACCAGAGCTGACCACATTATTCCCCCACCAAATGTCTTCAAAGTTTTCCCGCTAATTTAAAGGCTAGGCTCCTTATGAGGCATAAGGTGACCCTCAGGATCTCTTTTATCACCATTTCTAAGAGAAACCTCTTTCAATTCCTGGACTATGTCAACACTCTTTCTCCCCTTCCCTCTAAACTTGGCACAGGGATTCCTTATTCATTCACCCAACAAAATAGATATTGTACCTGCTACTGGGCACCTGCTATTGGGTATCTGGTGATGGGTGAAGCAGATATAAGGGTTGTCCTCAAAGTATTTTGGGCCTAATGGAATAAAGAATTAGAGATTGTAATGAATAAAATGAAAGAAGCAGAAGCTGTATTATAAAACATCAAGAGGTGTGGGGACCCACAGACTGTTTTGGATAAACTGATCTGGTAAGGGATCAGGTGCTGACATACTCTGACACCTGAAGATTAAGAAGTCAGCTACATGAAAAGCAGTAGAGCCCAGACCAAGTATTTTTGTAGGGTATAGTTAGAAATTTGGCATTTATTCTAGTTTCTAAGTGCTATGAAATTTATTAAAGAAAGTTAAGTGAATGTCATTTTTTTGTTATTGTTGTGCTGGGGACTGAACTTAGGGCCTTGGGCATGCAAGGTGAATCTTCTCTCACTGAGCCATATCCCCACCCCTTAAAGGAATGTCACTGCTGCTGAATGGAGAACAAACTGGAGGGGCACAAGAGACACACATCAGGAAGATAAACTGGTGGTGTAAGAAAAAAATATGGATGATTTGATGCAGGGTCTGATGTTGCAAAAGGATAAAAGGAAGATAGACTAGATGCAGAATTGACCTGACTTAAAAAGTCAATAGCTGACTTTTAGAGTTATGAGCATGAAAGAGATGGAGAGAACAGATAAAAGTTTAGGAAACCATCAATGATGAAAGTTAGAATGGAAGATCTCAGGCCCATCCTGAATGAATATTCAAGGGGTTAAGTATTTTCCTTTTATACTGCCATCACTGGTGCTGGGGATGGGCCTCTGGCATGGTAGGCAATTGCTCTGCCACTGAACCAAACCCATAAGTCCGTGCTGGATTTTTTCCCAGCAATCTTTAGCTACACAGGTGTAGATACAGAGTACAAAAAGTTGCATTAATTCTGTATAAATTCTGTGAGAATAAAATGCAGGGAAGGACAAGAAAATGGTGTGTTTTCAAGAGAGTGAGCGAGCTCATGATGATAAACTATGACCTCAAAACTGGATGCAGGGTGGGGTGTATAGAAAATGGAATAATCAATGGACTGGAGATGTAACTGAAGTTCAGGAATTGTCTCCCTGGGGTTCATAAGCAAATGAGTTATTTTTTATTTTTTAAGAGAGAGAGGGACAGTGAGAGGGAGAAAGATAGAATTTTATTTAGTTTTTCATCTGGTTTCATTGCTCCAACACTTCGTTGTGTACCTGGTGCTGGGGTTTGCTCTCCCGTTCTCATGCATGCCAGGCAAGCGATGTAACCCCTGAGCCACCGCTCCAGCCCAGCAAGTGAGTTATGAAGGCAGGAAAAAGAAATCAGAGAGTAGGAGTTTATAATTTATTTCTTCAGCTGGGAACAGGCATCTCCATCTCCAGGTATTTGATCTCCAAATACATCCATCCTGTGCGTTTCTGCTCCTTATTTTTAAGAGCCTCCAGCACCAGTTTGTCACTATCTTGCTCAATCAAACACCTCACTCAGGCTAGCCCCTCCTTGAAACATTTCTGTTTTTCCCAATAGGATTCCCTCCTCAGGGTGACAGCAGTAGCTGAGTGTGTTCTACGGATAGTATTCAAGAGACCAGATTATGAGTCATTCTATTTTCCTTTCTGGATTCCTTTACTCATTGTGAGTTCTGGGGAAATGCACTATCATAAAGTAGTTTGATAGTATGTAGAACAGGGCCATGCAAAGAGCAATCATTTCACTAAATGTTAACAGGAATCCCCAGCTCTTGGGCCTGCAAGGTTCCCTAAACCAAGGTTCCACCGAAAAACGAATAAAAAGCCCATGATCTCTGTTCATACAAGCCCCACATTTGCCTCAAGCGTTGGGTCCAGTTTCACAAATTTAATTTCAATCCACTCTAATATTCAAAACACCCTTAGGCGTGCAACAGCACTGCTCTGGGATTTTTGTACAATGATCAAAAATCTATTTGTGAAAAGTCCCATGTACGAAAAACAAGTTACTTTCTTTATAGCCGAATGCAAGACAGGAAAGACCTGGGATAGGGTTAAACTCAAAAGGCCACATGCAAGGGGCCAGGTGCGGGTCTGACCTCAGCCTGGCACCTACCTTGGTCCCCTGCAGCTCCAGCCGCCAGGGTAAGGCGAGAGCTGGCCTCTGAGCACGCTGCCATGGCTACCGGAACCCAAAGGGAGCGGACCCGCAGTGGAGTCCGGGAAAGCCCGCCCGGGGGTCCACAGCCGCACCACAGGAAGGAGGCGCCGCCGCTCTACCCGCTGCCCCGGAACCGTCGGCGCCGCAGCCTCACGTGACGCGCTCGGGGCGGGGCCACGCAGGTTTGTTTTGGTCCCTGGATGTTGAAAAGCACCGAGCACGTGGTTGGGTCGTGGAGCTTCTTAGGTTGTCCCGAGCTTCAAGCCTTTTTCGCTTTGTGGTTTCTTAGCCTCGTTTCGTTAGCGGGGGTTCGCTGTTTTGTGCGGCCGGGCGGTGGACCCCGTCTGTGCTTCCGCTGCCTCTGCAGCCGCTCTCACCAGCCTTGCATCCCGGACCGCTCGCGCTTCTTTCGCTGCCCCGGCCCTTCCCGCAGCGGTGCGCCTCCATTTGGTTTTCCTGACTGCTCAAGAAAACGAACCTCAGGCAGCGTGGCTTTGGTTGCTTTGCTGTGACTCATTCCTTGATCCAGGCAAGCCAAATGGCGTGACTTGAGTTTTCAAGATCACCGACAGCTGTCAAGCGTCTGGATTTATACATCAAAAACAACAAAAAACAAACAAAAAACGGCTGCCTGGTGAAGAGACCAACAACCCCTCTCCCTCCCCGCCTTTACCCTTAATCTGGTCAGAATCGTAACCGGAGATAGATCTAGGTCACTTTGGGGCAGAAAACCTCCCTTAACACAATCTTATTGTTCGCCTTTAAGTGATAGACAAAATGGGTATAAATATTTTGATTCACATATACGAATAAATTTGCCTGGTTGTAATCTCATTGACTACGACACACAGACACACACACTCTCTATCTATATATATATATATATAGTACTTGTTTACGAAAACAAATGCCCACGAAATTTTGGGGACACAATCCCCTGGCACCGTCCTACACTTCGCTCTTACTCCATCACCCCCTATAATTTCTGAACTTATAAACCTAATAAAAATAAAAGCAAACCCAATATAGAAGCAAGCATTGGGTCAAGTGGCCTGAGGTCACCCAGTTGTTTATTAGGCACATGATGTAAACTTGGGCACTTCCTCCAGCAAGCCCCGGGAGGCTTGCCTAACCTCCTCCACTACAGCCTCCCTGGGAGTTTCCCTCTCCCGAGCCACCCGCGCTTCTCACTGCCTTTCCAACCCCTCCTGGTCTTCCCTCTGGGACCCCAGCTCTTCCCAGGGCCCGAGTTTGCTGGCAGCCCCAGCGGGCAGGGCGGACCCCAGCCTCCTCCCGCCTCCCCGCCGGCTCCGGCGGCGCAGGCGCAGTAGGCGCGGCCGGGCGGCCGAGGGCAGGTACAGCGGCTGGGGCTCGGGCTCCTCCGGCCGCGTAGGCGCCGGGCTGGTCGGCGGCCCCCAGGACCGCTGTCGGGCAGGGGCCGGCGTGCGTCGCGGCCATGGGCTCCGGCTGGAGTAGCGAGGAGGAGCGGCAACCGCTGCTGGGGCCCGGGCTCGGGCCTGGGCTGGGGGCTGCGCGCCGGAGCCGGGAGGCGGCGGCGGCGGCGGCGGCGCTGCCCGCGGCCGGCCCTGGCCCGGGGCGGGTGTACGGGCGCCGTTGGCTGGTGCTCCTGCTCTTCTCGGTGCTGGCGTTCGCGCAGGGCCTGGTGTGGAACACCTGGGGCCCCATCCAGAACTCGGCGCGCCAGGCCTACGGCTTCTCCAGCTGGGACATCGCGCTGCTTGTGCTGTGGGGGCCCATTGGCTTCTTGCCCTGCTTCGCGTTCATGTGGCTCCTGGACAAGAGAGGTGAGCGGTCGCGGTGGGCGTCCGTCGGTCAGTCTTTCTCTGCGGAGCCAGCACCTGCCCTCGATCCAGGCCTGCCAGCCTCCTCCCAGGGCTTGGTTTTAGGGGTTGTATGAGGTGACCAAGTGTTGCTGGCCTCCCGTTCCTGACTTAGGAACCCTCTGTCCCCAAAGCGACAACCGTGGGGAGACTGCCAATGTTTATGTCTTTTTTTTTTTAATTCAAGGCGCTTTATGCAATTGTAGGGACTTAAGCTATCTTTAAATAGTCAAGATTTTACACATTGTGCGCGTCAGAACATCGATCGGTGCACATGCTATGAATGTTTTTTACACCTGACAAAATGACTAATGCTTTGACTTCGTGCCGAGGGGGAGAGGTCAGAGAATGGATTGATGATGCCCAGATGTGAGGAAGTAATGAGTTTAGCCTTGTATAATAGATGACTCCAGCCCAGGAAAAGCTGTTGGGAAACTCAGATCTGACGCTTGGGTTTCTGAAAGGTGGTCAATTTAAAATGTATGTGACTAGGTGGCTTTCGCAATTGAGATTTATGTTTCTCTGATAAATTTCATGGATGAATTAAGGCTGTCTTTCATAATGATACTATGGGAATCTCCTTTTACCACCTGCCAGTGTGATTTTGTATGTAGGGGGAAATAAGAAAAGGTCATAGGGATAAAAATCAAGGTACTGAATTATCCCACATAAGTATGGGCAAAGCATTGGTACTAATGGTCTATCCTCAAGAGGCTGTTGTGCAAGACATTACGTTTGTTCCGTTGATAATGATTTGGAACTGCTTCACATACTTTATTAGTTCAGCCTTTTATACATGTTCTTAAAATTAGTTCTTTGGTTGGATTTGGAGCATTGTCTTAGTCCTTTAGGGCCACCATAACAAAATGTTATGAATTCAATGCCTTATAAACAAACAGAAATTCTGGATGCTTGGAAGACCAAGGTGAAGGCCTGAGCAGTATACATGTCTGTTTAGGGATCACTTCCTGCACAGTGGGCTTTTCTTTATAATCTCTGACTGGGGAAGTGGCCTGGGATCTCTCTGGGGTCACTTTTATAAAAGCATTAATTTTATTCATAAGGATGCTGTCCTAACATAATCAACTTCCAAAGTTCCTCCTTAATGCCATCATCATGGGGGTTAGGATTTCAGCATATGAATTTAAGAAGGATACAAACATTCAGACCATACCACAAGTAGAGCATAGGTAGGCATAGAATTGTAGTTGTCTGGCACATCATTTGCGTTGAAATTCTTTGTTGTTAAGAGAACAGAATAAGCTGATGTTAGCAGTTATGCTTCCTCTCCTATCCTGACTGCAACTTGATAGGATTGTTCTGTATGGAAAAGACTATGGAACTGTTGAGAATTCATTCACAGTCAACAATGTGATATAACTGCTAAAGGAGGGAGGACAGCTTTAGGCACAGAGAAATGGTTTGATATATGCTATACTAGTGTTTGGTTCTGAGCATTTTTTTTTTAAGAGAGAGGGACAGTGAGAGAGAGAGAGAGAAAAAAAGAAATTATTTTATTGTTTCATGTGGCCTTCATTGCTCCTAGACTTCATTGTGTATGTGGTGCTGAGGTTTGAACTCGAGTACCCGCACATGCTGCGCAAATGCTATAACTGCTGAGCCACCAATCCAGTCCCCTGAGCATTGATTTTTAAGGTCATTTGACAAACTGGAGTACGTCAAAATATGTGTGACAGTAATTATAATGGTTGTAAAAAAATCATGGTTGGATGAAAATCTTGGAAGCGAACAGGGTGTGTCAAACTTCAAAAAGAAGCTTGAGGCAGAATAGAATATATGAGGATCAAGTAAAAGAGGAATTAGACTCAGTTTGTAAAGTTCCAGAAGGAAGAACTAAACTGCATTGAAGTTATAACAAATGCGACTCTAAACAATACAAGGAAACCTGCTAACAATAAAAGGTGTTGAGAGTCCTGGGGCTGGAGTGGAGGGTGGCTTATTGATTACCTCCCTTGCCTGGTATGCAGGAGGTTGAGGGTTCCAACCCTAGCACCAAGTACACAAAGATGACCTGTCAGAGCAACAAAGGCCACAGGAAAAACTAAATAAAATTGATTCTCTTTCTCTCACTGTCTTTTAAGGGGGAAAAAAATAAAAGGTATTGAGTCCTGAAAGGGTATGTCTTGACTAGTGTAGAACTTCCAAATAGAGTAGATAATACAGATAATGGTATGAAATGCTAAGAAAGGATTTTGTGTTCTGAATGGAGATATTCTGCGTTTGAGGGTTTTATTGTTTGTTTGCTTGCTTGCTTACTTGCTCTTAAATGAAATTGTAGTCTTTACTTGAACTTCATCAATTTTTCCACTAATTTTTCCCCTATTCTAAGATTCAGTCTGGAATCTCACGTTGCATTTATTTAGTTGTTATTTCTACTTAGTTTCCTCCAATCTGACAATTCTTTGTTCAGTCCTTAAAAGATTAGCCAAAGACAATGATGTTCAGAAGTGTCAAATGACAGAAGTACAACTACTTCAATTTATAGATCTAATTGGTGTTTATTTGTGATTCATAAATTGGGAAGCCGCGGGGCTGGAGCAGTGGCTCAGCGGTTTCGGCGGTTGCCTGGCAAGCACGAGGACCTGGGTTCAAACCCCAGCACCACCTACACAACTAAGTGTTGCAGCAACAAAGGCCATGTGAAAAACTAAATAAAGCTGTTTCTGTCTTTCTCTGTCTCTCTCACTGTCCCTCTCTCTTTAAAAAAATAAAAAATAAATTGGGAAGCCTCCATTCTACAAAATAAAATAAGAGCTCCCCATGGGCAAACGCAGAAGAGGGGGTTTGGTTGGTTGGTTGATTTTATGTGGTACTGGGGATTGAACCCAGGAGCACTCTACCACTGAGTTATATCCTCAGCCCCCTCCTTTTCTTTTCTTTTCTTTTTTTTTTTTTTTTTTTTTTTTTTTTTTTTTTTTTTTTTTTTTTTTTTGAGTCGTTGTCTTCCAAAGTTGATTAGAGCTACTTGCAGAGGCTGGCTTTGAATTTGCTATCCTTCTGTCAGCCACCTGAGCCCCTGGGATTATAGGTGAGTATCACCATGTCCGGCATTCCCAGCCCTTTATATTTTTAATTTTGATACCAAATCTCGTTCAGTTGCCAAGGCTGGACTCAAACTTTCTATCCTCCTACCTCTACCTCAGCCTCTTGAGTCACTGAAGTTACAGACAAGCACCATTGTGCCTTGCAAAGAGTTGGTTTTATAAGCTAGAAAAAAGGAAACAGAATAATAGAAAAAAATCTGGTTAACATCAGATTACTGCTGTTCACTTTTTAGTAAAGGTCAAAGCAGGGAGGATTTATTACACTGACTTAAGTAAACTAAAATCTGTTTTTAGGAGAAACTAGTCTATTTTGTGATCTATTTGCTTCCTTAAAGTTGCCATTTGATTTTTTAGCACAGGTGACTCTGTTTTGGTTTAGTCTGGGCTGGTCTGTTGGGTCCTAGTGTAGAAGCATAGTCCAAAACAGTGACCTCCCATAATTTTTGTTTAATGGGGGAAATGCTGTTTTATAGTTTTCTTTTTTTAAAAGACAGAGCGACAAAAAGAGAGAGAAAGAGACAATCAATTTTTTATTTAGTTTTTCATGTGACTTTCGTTGCTCCAACACTTCGTTGTGTACGTGGTGCTGAGGTTTGAACTCCCGTCCTCGTCCTTGAGCATGCCAGGCAAGCACTGTAACCACTGAGCCACTGCGCTCTTTCTTTTTCTTTTTATCAGGAATATTATTCAATATTATTCTCTGAATTTAGCCAGCCTTGTTTTTGTTAAATTTCCCCCTTCTTATTATAATTTTATCTATTGTCCATGGCCAGATAAATTAGAAGCTACATATTGGCTTCATAAAATGAATTGTTTTAGGAGTTCTTTTTGAGTTCCTATAACTATATGGGTAATTCAATTTTATATTTTCCATTAGTTGAAGCAATAAAAGATACATTTTAAAATTCTGTCTTAGGAAGTAGCTTTCCTTTCAGAAAGAATGGAATGTTTTGTTTGTTTGTTTTGGTACTGGGAATTGAACGGGAATGGAAGGTGGGGGGGATTGGGGGGGTGCTTTACCAATAAGCCACATCCCCAGCCCTTTTTGTTTTTTATTTTGAGATAAGGTCTTGCTAAGTTGTTGAGGCTGACTTTGAACTTGTGATCCTCATGCCTTAGCTTCCCAAGCTACTGGGATTACAGGTGTGCACTACCATGCCTGGCAGGAGAAAGCCCATGTATTTTCATAAGTTGGCTGTTGTACTTACTGCCGGTGTCCCATCTGTACACACAGAACACAAATTCTCAGCTTTCACTGGGTGCTAAAATATCTTGCTGCGCTCAATTTACAATAGCTAAATTATGGAAACAACCCAGATGTCCCTCACTGGATCCAAAAACTGTGGTATACCATGGAGTTTTACTCAGCAATTGGAAGTAATGATGTTGCAGCCTTTGAAGGCAAATGGATGGCTATGGAAGAAATTATGCTGAGTGAAATAAGCATAACCCAGAGAACCAAGGGTTGAATGTCCTCACTCATCTGTGGAGGCTGGAGCTAGACTCTGGCCATTGAGAAAGGAGGTCTATTATCATGTTTTAAATCCGGATAAGGTGTAGTGTCATACAACCTAAGGCATTTGTAGAGATGTATTGGGAAGGAGGGGGGAGGAATAAGTATGGGTAATTAAGGGGGACTCTTGGGGGTAAATCTAATTTTCAGAATTTATATATATATATATATATATATATATATACATATATATATATTATTTTGTTAGAAGTTTGTTTGATTGTTCAACAAATTTCTGAATAAAAAAATATCTTGCTGCCTAGAATACCTCTTATTTTTCTAAGATGTATGTTGTATCTTCCTACTCCTTTTATTTACTAGCTGGAAACGGAAAAGAAGGGGCTAGTGAGACATTAGGAAAGCCAGAGCAAACATGCCCTAGAAATCAAAAGAAGAAAGTTTCAAGGAGAATGATTGTCAAATGTGTGCAAGGCACTGGAGGTAGAGTCTACATCTAGTGAGGAGATCTAAGAAGCAGTTTTAAAAATTTAGTATGTTAGAGGTTAATAAATGCTTTGGAAAGGAATAAAGGAGGATGAGAACATTATCTGGTGGTGTTCTACTTTGCATAAGGTGTCAGGGAAGGCCTAACTTGGTAGCTGTGTTTGAGTAGACGTTTGAGGGAACCTGCCTTGTCAATTCCAGACAAGCCTGGGACAAAGGGAATAGCAAAGACAGAGGTCCTAAACTTGTTTGACGTATCCAATAAGCAGCACTGAGGCCTTTGTGACTGGAATAGAGCCAGTGAAGGGAGCAGTGGTACGAGACAGGATCTGAGAGACAGTGGGCAGCTGGCTCAGGCAGAGCCTTGAAAGCTGTTGGAAGGCCCTGGGCTACTAAGGAGTGAAGAGGGCTCACCACTGAAAGGCTCTGAGGCAAGACTAGAGTGAGGACTCTGCCATTGTCTTAAGAATATGAGCCAGATCAGAGAGACCAGTTAGGCTCATGGAATAACCCAGACACAAGCTGAGAGCCTCCTCACCAGAAGAAGGCTTCCTTTGGGTGATAGTAGTGGAGGATTTGAGAAGTGGTTAGCTTGCAGATAGATGGTGAAAGTAGACTCACCAGCATTGTTAATGGATCGGATGTAGGGTGTGAAGGAAGGAGAGGAGTCTGTTTCTCAACCTTTTAGTATTGATAATTGGGAGAATAGTTTCTTCCGTTTACTGAGATCAAGCTTGTGGAAGGAGCAGTTGGAGACAGATGGCATGGAGATTAGGGATTTGAAATGCCGATTGGATATCCATGAAGACTGATTAAACTGTTGGTTGGATATTCAAGAATGGAGTTTAGGGGAGAGCCCTGCACACCAATTTGGGGAGTGGTCAGCTATAATAGTGTTTAAAGTCTTGGGGCTGAGTGGAATCACCTGTGGCGAGAAATGTAGCTTCTGAAGAGGTGGGGACTGCACCGTGGGGCATTTCAATGTTTAGAGGTTGTAGAATTTAAAAAGAACCAGCTAGGGAGATCTGAGACTAGAACCCTGGATTTAGCAACATTGAGATTGGTGTACTTTAAAAGAATAGTCTCACTGGAGTGGTGGGATGAGGTCAAAATAAAATGCCAGGAAAGGAAATGGGAGATAGTGAGTGGAAATCTTTTGAGAAGTTATGCCATAAAGGGCAACAGAAAAGTGGCTACTGAGGGTTTTTGTTTTTTGTTTTTTTAAGTTAGTAGATATTGAGGTCTGTCTATGATACGGTATTCTAATGGACGTAGGAGAAAAGGGGGAAATTGATGTACTGGAGAGAGAGAGGGTAATTGCTGTAGTTGTGTCCTTGAGTAAACAAGATGGGATGCAGTCTTCCAGAGCACGGGTAGACAAGTTGACCTTAGAAGCACTGACAGCTAATTCTTCAGTAGTAACAGAAGATATTGAGAGTATATGTACAGATGCAGATGGTGGGTGCTGGGAGCTTGTAGAAGTTAATTTTGCTTATATGCCTTAGAAAATCAGAAACAAAATTATCACCTGATGAGGATAGGGCAGTGTTTCTTGGAGAGAAAATAACTTTCTAGGCAAGCAGAGAACACATGAACTGGGAAATAGTAGTAGGATTGTTGGGTAGCTCTGAGGACCTGTTTTAAATGATTAGTGGTTAATTTGAAGTGGACCAGTCAGCCTGGTTGGTTGTTTTCCTCCAGCTTGTTCTCTTGGGCAAGTACAGGCATGGGCACAATTGGCAGAGAGACAGAGATAGATTTATCCAGAATTGCAGTTTTGTCAGGTGAATTTAATCCTAACAGAGTGGGACCACGGATGAATCAGATAAAGTAGTAGGCTCCAAAATTGTCATTCCTGATTAGCTTAAAATAATCATTGTCATTGTTATTAGTACATGAAAGGGAGAGTGGGAAAGAGAGGATGGTTAAAGAATAGGATGCATGGGATTGAGATTATGTCATGGATACAATTCTGGTAAAGATTAGATCAGCATGGACAGCTGAGGTCCATTGGACATGGTCATGGAATAAGAGAAATCAGGATATTGAAAGATCCAGCCACAGGATATTGAAAAAACCAGATTCATGAAAGCAGTGGTGTCCTGTGTCCTAGGGAGTAATAATAAGTCAAGACATCTTTAAGCAATGAGCGTGAGTGACCTGGAGGCAGATTTTCAGTAGCCTGTACATAATCACAGGAGACTAGTGGCTGTTACAATCAGATAAAATAGATCAAAGTCTGTTCTGGCTATGAAGGAAAATAGCATCTGAATTTATCCTTGTATCTTAACAACTAAAATAATAATAAAAAAATATAATGATATATAAAACGATGGTTCTTAGACTTTGGACAACAGAGAGGCCAGGATGATAATCCCTACCATTGCTTCATTCTACTACTTGGGTAGAATTTTCAGGAAGCAGCACAGAGATGCTAGCCCACATAGAGCCCAGCAGTTTTCCTAAATTGAGGAGACAGAGTCAAGAATTTAAAGAGACTACCTAGCTAGAATCTTAGAATAGAGCCCCAGAGAGGAGGAATCCTCAGAGAGAAAGTTGTGGGTCTGTAGGACATGCCTCTTAAGCTTCTACCTGAACACAGATCAGTGGAATCATGTGAGTTAACTACCAAAGACTGGAGAAAGAACCACTCAAAAGGAGCAGGTACAACAGTTCCCAAAGTTCACACATGGCTGGGAATCGTTGACATTCCCAGGGGCTGGAATGGAAAAACCTCTGTATCTAGAAGATTGAAGAAAGCTTGAACATGTTACGAAGAGGTATAGAAAACATAAGATGTTTATGGGCAAGGTGGTGCCTACCTGAAAACCCAGCTATTTGGGAGGCTGTGACAAAAGGATTTGCAAGTTTGAGGCCAACCTAGACAACTTTAGCAAGACCATGCGTCAAATTTTTAAAATACAAAGAGCTGGGGCTATAGCTCGGTGGTAGAACACCCCTCAGTTCAATCCCCAGAGCTGCCAAAAAAGTAAAAAGAAAACACAAGACCAAAAAGATGAAAACTTTTACATCAACTGTATAGTATTTAACATTGAATTTTGTAGATTGAACATTGCCTAAGAAAAGATCTGTGTGAGCTTGAAGATTTAGCAATAGAATCAACAATGAATCAGAGATAAATAATGAAAAGAAACAAACAAAAAACCACGACCACCGGTGAGCTGTGGGAGAATTTTAAGTGGCCTAATGTACACATATTGGGGCTCTGGAAGAAAAGAGAAGTTAAGTGGGAAAGGCATAGAACAAGATGGGGTGATAGAAGAACAAGATTTTTTTTGAAGTAATAATGGCAGAAAAATGACCATACCCTTCACATCTAGTAATCCCAGCAGAAGAAACAAAACCACATTAAAGCACCTCACCATCATATTGAGTTAAACCAATGATAAAAAGAAAAATCTTAAGAAGTGTGAGAGGAAAAAAAACTGGGGAACTTTGGGATAGGGAGAGTCACAATGATCAGAAGGTAGCAGGAGAAGCAGGGAAGAAACTTCACGGGGAATAAAAGGACATACCGATTGGAGTCAAGCCAGGGAATGTTTGGAGTCCACTAATAGTGACCCAGCCCTCAGAAGGCATGGTGGAAAGAGGTTAGTGGGGATGAGGTCAGACTGAAGGATGGAAAAGTGTATGCTGGGATAAGTATGACCCATGGATAACATAAACAGGCACAGTGTGATTAGTCCTGATAGCGTCCAAGGTGGATTGGGGTGGCAAGTCCGTGACCATTGTGGGGAGAGAGGAGAACTCTTGCCAGGAGCTGCAGAGCTTGTCTTCACTCCAGCTGATGGAAGTGTGGTGCGTTATACAAGGCTGGTCTTCCCAGGCATGCTTTGTAGCTGCAGCTGAGGGTCTCCTGCTTTCTCTGTGTGTGTGTGTGTGTGTATCTGTATGTATGTATGTGTTTTCCAGTCAATGTTGCATCCTGATTCTTTACTTTTTGTGGAGATTTCTATTTGTATATCTAGTGGGTCCCCAATGAAAGAAACTTATCTCATCCATTGAAAAGAAGCCTCCTGCAGTTTCTTGATGCCATATTAAATATTTCTTTTTAATAATTCTTGTGTAATGAAATTATTCTGATAATACTTTTCATCATCATGTTGACATTCATATCCCAATACTGTGACCATTTGAGATCTACTTACATAGATGTTCTACATGTCTGCTTTTTTCCCCCTACTTTGGTTCCAGGCATTGAACCCAGGGCGCTTAACCACTGAGCCACATCCCCAGCCCAGTTGTTTTCTTATTGGAGGGTGAAAAGGCCTCACTAAGTTGCAGAGGCTGGCTTTGAACTTGCGAGCCTCCTTCTTTAGCCTCCCAAGTTGCTGGGATTACAGGTATGCACCACTGCACCTGGCCTACATGTTTGTCTTCCTGAGGTCCTTATTAACATTTCCTCCCTGGGTGAATTGACATCTTTTTGATTGCATGGAATTAGAGTCATGCCTTGTGAAGGTATGAGTAATATGAAGAAAAATTCCATTCAAGATTGAGTATCTAACTGAGATAGATTAAGCAACACTTGGCAACAGTTAAAAAAGAAAACTTCCATGCTATGTAAGATTTCCTTAATCAGTTTTTCACAACTTTTTCATTCTTAAAAGTTTATATTGGTTTCATATTGTCATATATTTCATTAAAAGCACAAATGAGTAAAAAAATATGCTAACTTTTAGTAGTACCAATGAAATGCCTGGTAATTTGGACCATATGACCATAAACAATACCCTACTACTGTCTTCCTGGATCTTAATTATAAAATCTTTAGGAAAAAATAAGCATCATGTACAATGTAAGCCTTTTAGGTTCCAAATCTATAAAATTCTTTTTGGCATAGCTTTATAAGAGCAATGTTTTACAATTTTAGGATACTTATGACTTTGTACGTACTTTTCGTTAATTACGCTGTATTTTCTGTGGCTATAATGTGATCTTAAAATCTGTGTTCTGTTAGTAGAAGCAGTAAAATAGCAGTATGTAAGCATTACTTGTTATTGGGGAGTGCAATTCTCTATGATATTCCTTCTGCCAAATTGTATTAATCATATTTAGATTCTATATCAATATTATAAAGTTAACTCAGTGCATATCACAGATTATTCTCAGTGTAGCATGAATGTGCCTGATCTGGATCTCAAATTTTATTTTCCTTGCTATGTTTGATCTGCATAATTATGCTTTTGTTGACTTTCAGTTTCCTTTAAGCAGAGAAGCCATGTGAAAACCAAGCATTTAACCATCTGCCTTCTACAGTGTACAAACATTGTAATAATCATTTAGGTCTGTTCTTTAAATGAACTGCTTTCAAGGTGATACTGGATTTGTAAAAAATTTGAAGGATTCACCAGTGCCCGGATTTAGTATGAGCCACCTGTGTGCTGTGGCTGCCACAAACAGTAAGATATTAGTTCAGTATTAACAAAAGTATACCATTCCAACAATAGGAAGATAGAGTTCTATAATATTATCCTGTCAGTATCGTGTCCATTTGTTGATATACACTGTAACCATACTGTGTCCATTTATGGTTACATTGTATGCTACACATATTTTTATACTGTTTTTTGCCCCTTTACCCATATGACTGATCACCAGCATACTTTTTAAAGTAACTGGTTGTATTTGGAAAAAACAAATCATCAAAGGCAAAAGCTATCTGGTCCATATTATCTTCTGAAGTCCTAAGCCATGCTTTTTATTTTTTAGCACCATTATCCTATAACTTGACAATCATCTGATAAACCCAGAAAAATTAGAAGAAAGAGTATAGTATTAATCAGAGATCCCTAACAGACCACTTTCTATGCCCTCATAATAAGCATTAGTTTGTCTTGATGTAAGATAAAATATGTAGTTGGTCAGTTGTTACCTCTTTGAGAAAATTTAAATTAATTAAATTAAAACTTTTTACTCTACACCAAAAAAAGAATGATAATAGTCTGTCACCTTTTAAATACTTTTAGGGACAGAATGAAGGTTTTTTTTTATTTATTAGCAGCTTCTATTTGGAAATTAAAATTTTTATATTGGAGATACAAAATTAAAATATCTAGTATTTTAAAATTATTGTCTGCATTTTTAATGTTGGAACAAAACATTTTGGGCATTCATTTTGAAAAATTAAGACTTTTTCCTCTAACCTTGATATGATCATTCCTGTTTTCAATTAAAGTCATTTCATTTTCAGCATGTAGGGTTGGGTTTTTTTTTTTTCATGTTGGGAATTATAGAGAAAAGTCATAATATTAGAATGTAATACTGGTTTGATTGAGCAAGAAAAATATTTAGTTATTTTAAGAGGGAGAGAGTAAGAAAAAAAGAGAATCAATTTTTATTTATTCATCTGTTTTTGTTTTGTTTTGTTTCTCCTATACTTACTTGTGCATGTGGTACTGGGATTTCAACCTGGATCCTCGCACATGCCAGGGAAGCGCTCCAACCTCTGAGCCATCACTCCAGCCCCGCCCCCAAAATATTTATTCTTTTCTTAAATGAAAATAGAAACTAATATGGATATTTTTGTTTCTTTTTAGGTCTTCGGGTAACTGTGCTTCTGACATCCTTCCTTATGGTTTTGGGAACTGGTCTAAGATGCATACCTGTATCAGACTTAATGATTAGAAGAAGGTAAATCCTATACATTTAAATTTTTCCCACATTTTTCTTTTATTATAAATATGTATGTTTGATGGTAAGCTTTCAGTAAACAGTTCCATTTTTATGATCCATAGAGGAACATTTATTATTTGTACCCTAAGTATTCAGTTTATTATTTAAACTTGAATTACTTGATTAATTCAGTTTATTGTCTTATGGAAGGCATGATGCTAATTATTGTGGAAATAAGATCAAGTTACTCTTCACATTATTTGGAAGCTATAATAACATAATAAAATAATAGTATAATACATCATGTGTGTATATATATACTTGTGTACATATACACACACAAGTATAATAGTATAACGTGGCATATATCTATATCCACCCACATAAATATACAGTGTGTGCATGTGTGTGTGTGTGTGTGTGTGTGTGTATACACATACATACATACGTATACACACTTCAGCAAAGTGGCTATAAGATCAACATCAATAAATCATTAGCTTCCTATACTCCAGCAACAGGTCCACAGAAGAAGAAATCAGGAAATCTGTCCCATTCACTATTTCCTCCAAAAAAAAATAAAATACTTGGGCATAAATCTTACAAAGATATTAAGGGCCTCTACAGTGAAAACTATCAAACTTTAAAAAAAGAAAGTGCAGAAGATCTGAGTAGATGGAAAAACATTCCATGTTAATGGTTAGGCAGAATCAATATAATCAAAATGGCCATTCTACCAAAAGCCTTACACAGATTTAATGCAATCCCCATCAAGATACCAATATCATTCTTCACGGATATAGAAAAAGCAAATCTCAAGTTCGTATGGAATAACAGAAGACCCAGAATAGCCAAAACATTACTCAGCAAGGAGGAGGAAACAGGTGGTATCTCAATTCCTGACCTGAAATAATACTATAGGGCTACATTAAAAAAACAGCACGGTATTGGTATCAAAACAGAACTGAAGACCAATGGAATAGAATAGAGGATTCTGAGATGAACCTCCATACCTTTAACTATCTGATATTTGATAAAGGGGGCAAAAACATAGTGTGGAAGAAAGATAGCCTATTCAACAAATGGTGTTGGACAAATTGGACAGCCATATGTAGACAACTGAAATTGGACCCTTAGCTTTCACCCTACACAAAAATTAAATCAAAATGGTTCAAAGATCTGGATGTTAAGCCAACAACTTTACAATTGCTTGAAAAAGAAGTAGGATCAACACTACATGACATAGGGGGTTGGCATGGCCTTCCTTAACAAGACTCCCGTGGTTCAAACAGTAAACTCAAGAATAAGTAAATGGGACGCAATTAAACTGAAAGACTTTTGCACAGTTGAAGATTTAGTCAGGAGTGTCGAGAGAGCCTACAGAATGGACGAAAATCTTTGCCTGCTATACCTCAGATAGAGGGTTAATATCCAGAATATACAAAGAAGTAAAAAAACTAAGTAACAAAATCACAAATAATCCAATCAGTAAATGGGCTACAGAACTAAAAAGAAACTTCTCAGTGGAGGAAGTCCAAAATGTCCACAAATATATGAGAAAATACTCTATATCACTAGCAATCAGAAAAATGCAAATCAAAACTTCAATGAGATTCCACCTCACTCCTGTCAGAGTGGCAAAAATGAAGAATATGAACAATGACAGATGCTAGAGAGGCTGTGGGAAAAGAGGAACACTGTCACACTGCTGGTGGGACTGCAAACTGGTTCAGCCACTCTGGAAAGCAGTGTGGAGACACCTCAAAAAATTAGGGCTGGAACCATCTTATGACCCAGCTATCCCGCTCCTGGGTATTTTCCCAAAAGTGTTAGAATCTGCATATTATAGAGATACAGCTTCATCAATGTTTATAGCAGCTCAGTTTACTATATCTAGATTGTGGAACCAGCCCAGATGCCCCTCACTCAACGAATAGATTCAAAAAGTTTGGTACATATATACAATGGAATACTACTCGGCTATTAGGGAAAATGATATTATGGAATTTGCAGCCAAATGGATGGAGATGAAAAAATTATGCTAAGTGAAATATCCCAAACTCAGAGACTCAAGGCTGAATGTTTTCTCTCATTTGTAGAAGCTAGAATACATGGGGAAGCCTTTTCTGCATCAATTGAGATGATTATATGATTTTTATTTTTAATTCTGTTTAAGTGGTGAATTTCATTTATTGATTTGTGAATGTCGAACCACCCCTGTTTTCCTGGAATGAAGCCCAGATGATCATGATGTATTATCTTTTTAATGTACTTTTGGATCCTATTAGCTAAAATTTTATTAAGGATTTTTGCATCTATGTTCATCAGGGAAATTGCTCTGTAGTTTTCTTTTCTTGATGTGTCTTTGTTGAGTTTTGCTATAAGTGTAATATTTGCTTCATAAAAAGTGTTGGGGAGTATTCCAACCCTTTTAATTTCATGGAAAAAGTTATAGAGGATCGGTGTTAATTCTTCTGTGAAAATTTGGTAGAATTCTGCCATATAGCCATTGGTCCTGGGCTTTTCTTTTTTGGAAGGCCTTTAATTGCGGCTTTGATTTCGCTGAGATAGGTTTAGATTTTAAGCGTCCTCTGGTGGTAATATGGGGATGTCGTATGTGGCCAAGTATCTGTCCGTATCTTCCAGATTATCAAACTTGGAAGAGTATAAATTTTCAAAATAAGTTCTGATAATCTTCTGGATTTTGGTGGAGTCTGTGGTGATATCTCTGTTTTCATCTTTGATTTTATTGTTTGCTTCACTTCATCTTTTTGGTGAGGTTGTCAAGAGATCTGTCGACTATATTTATTTTTTCAAAGAACCAACTCTTTGTTTTATTAATAATTTGTATTGTTTTTTTATTCTCAATTTCATTGATTTCAGCTCTGATTTTAGTTATTTCCTGTCTTCTATTAACTTTGGGATTGGATTGTTCTTCTTTTTGTTAGCGTTTGTGTTGTAGCATAAGGCTATTTATCTGGGCTCTTTCTAGATTTTTGATGTATGCACTCAGTGCTATAAATTTACCTCTTAAGAATGCCTTCATACTGTCCCAGAGATTTGGGTATGTTGTTTCCTCATTCTCATTCAATTCCAAGAACTTCTTGATTTCTGCTCTCATTGCCTCTTTTATCCATCCTTCGTTTAAGAGGGAATTATTCTGTTTCCAAGTATTTGAGTAGGTTCTGTTGTTTCTCTTGTTGATTGCTAAGATCATGGCATTATGATCTGACAGAATACATGAGATTATATCCACTTTTTTGTATTTGTTAAGATTACCTCGGTGAACTAGGATGTGGTCTATTTTAGAGAAGGATCCATGAGCTGCTGAGAAGAAGGTAAATTCAGCTGTCTTAGGATGGACTATTCTGTAGATGTCTGTTAAGCCCAATTGATTAATAGAGTTGTTCAGATTGGAGATATCTTTATTGATTCTTTGTTTTGATTATCTGTCTAGAGTTGATAGTGGTGTGTTGAAGTCCTCCAGAATGAATGTGTTGATCAATGAGGGGATTAATGTCCTTAAGTATTTTTCCATATATTTGGGGGGGTTGTTATTGGGAGCATAAATGGTAATTATTATGTCTTCTTGATGAATTGTCCCTTTTAGTATGATGTAATGTCCATCTTTGTCCTTTCTGACTCGTTTTAGATTGAAATTAATTTTATCAGCTATTTGGATCGCCACACCAGCTTGCTTTAGGACCACAGGCCTGGTAGATATTTTGCCAACGTTTCACCTTCAGTCTATGTCTATTTTTGAGTGTGAGGTGCATCTCCTGTAGACAACATATTGTTGGATTTTATTTTTTGATCCAGTGAGCCAATCTGTGTCTTTTAATTGGGGCAATGAGACTATTCACATTCAGAGATAGAATAAATATGGGAAACTGAGTCTCAAACTTTGAGACTATTGCTGCATTTTGTGCCATCTTGGGTATCTCTTGGTGTGTAATGTGGTTATTGACACTCACTTGTTTAAGAGTTTAGGGTATTATTAGCATGTTCTTC
Source organism: Aplodontia rufa (assembly GCA_004027875.1). Taxonomy (NCBI): domain Eukaryota; kingdom Metazoa; phylum Chordata; class Mammalia; order Rodentia; family Aplodontiidae; genus Aplodontia; species Aplodontia rufa. The sequence continues at coordinate 23,934 of PVKS010027423.1, forward strand.
TGAATGAAGAATGTCCTTGACAATATTCTGTAGCGCAGGTTTGTGTTCATGTATTTTGCTAACTTGAGTTTATCATTGAAGTATTTAATTTCCCCGTCACATTTAAAGCTGAGTTTTACAGGATATATTATTTTTGGCTTGAAATTGTTTTCTTTCAAGGTTTGAAAAATATTGTTCCAAGTTATTCTGTCCTTGACTGTCTGATCTGAAAAATCCATAGTGATACTAATTGGTCTGCCTCTGAATATGATTTGGGGCTTTTCCCTAGCTGCATTTAGAATTCTCTCTTTAATTTCTCTGTTATTCATTCTATATGATATGTATTGGTGAATTTCTCATTTGGTTAGGTCTGTTTGGTGTCCTGTAGGTGTCTTGGATTTCGTATTCCAGGTCAATTCTGATATGAGAAAATTTCTCCTTGACAATTTCACTTAGAAGGTTCTTTATACCCTTGTTTGCTGTTCAGAGTTTTCATCAAGCCCAGTTACTGTCATGTTATTTCTCCTCATCTCGTCAAATATTATTTGGAAGTTCTGGTCATACACAATAAATTTCTTTACTTGTCTGTCCTCCTTGAACTCGACAGTGCCTGTCTTCGTTATCTGATGTATGTTCTTCGAGAGCTGGGGTTCTATTTTCTGATGAGTTTACTCTGGTGTTAGTCTCTTCCAGTGAAGATTTGATTTGGTTGACAGTATTTTTCAATTCTGATAGCTCTGCTAGTATATACAGATTTTAAGATTTTATTCTCACTTTGGCTGTGTTATTAAAATTATTTTACCAGTAATAATCTGGAATATAGAGGTTTTTATTGATTAGAATGTAAATTTCTTAAATTGATGTTTCTCAATCTGTGGTCCTTGGATATGGCTTTGAGAGTCCTTGAGAAATGTTTTCCCTTTCAATTGGGCGCATAAATTACTCAAATTTGGGAGACCCTGGTCCACAGATTAAAGTGTAAGAATGGATTTTAAAAGCTGGGGATAAAAAAGAGTACCCTGATGATGAAGATTATTGATGCCAACCTATGGAATTATGCAATCCTCACTGACAAGTTGGGAGCTACTGAGGCTGTTACACAGACAAGCAATAGTATCAAACCTATGTTATGTAAACCACTGATTCAACTATGTAGGGTTGATTTCAGGGGGTAGAGACTGACTTTAGAAGATCAAGAAAGATGCAGTGAAAGCCCAAGCTGAAGGCATTCTTTTGCTTGCTTTATTTTTTACTCATTTATTGATTAACTCATTCATTCATTCATTCATTCATTCATCAGAATTCACTGTGTTCCTACTAAGTGCCATGCTGTCTTTTGGGAATTGCGAGTATGAGAGAGAACAAAACAGACAAAACTTCCTACCTTGTATGGTTTATATTCCAGTAGAGGAGACTAACAATAAGCGAGGTAAATACATAAAATACATGATATATACTGAAAGAAGGATATGAAAGGATGGTGTGAATTCAGAAAGAAAGACCTTACTGGGAAGATAATCCTCTAAAATAAAAGCTGGAAGAAAACACAGATGATGCAGTGTCTAGGAGACTTTAGCATTCCTTGCAGAGAAAAGCACAAGTGTAACAGGAAGAAGGGGAAAGAGCACAGCTGGCAGGGAGCACAGTATGGCTGGAGATAAATGAGTGACTTCTTGGAAAGCATGAAAGGACCTGAGGATAGAGCATGTACGGGTGGTAGTGGGAATGTGGGATCTGATCCTTTTAAGACCTTGAGAGCTCCTGTGAGGATTTCAGGTTTTTCTGAACTCAGAAACCACTGGAGGCTTTAAGCTGAGAAGTGTCCTGGGTATAGGCTGCTGTACTGAGGAGAGAACTGAAATTGCAGGCCACCAGCAGAGACTGGGAGACCAGTTGGGAAACCAGACAGTAAACCAGGTGTGAGAGGATGGTGGCTTGGGCCAGCAGAGTGGCAGTGGTGGTATGAGAAGTGGTCAAATGCTGATTATTTTGAAGGAAATCTTGATGGCACACATGTGGGGAATAAGAGGAAGAGGAGTCCCAAATAGCTTCTTGCCATGGAAAGTTGTGGAAATGGAAATGACGACAGATAGGAGAGAGAACCTGAGGAAAAGATTGGAGGCGGTATGGTGGAGACTATTGTGGAGCCTCTGAAACTGTTGATTCTGGTAACACAGATGCGTGACCCTGTAGGAGGGAGAAGTGGATTTTAGGAACAAGATGTTGACTTCTGTTTGGAAGAGAAATTTTCAGTTTCAAAATTAATGTTCATTTTTAAATTTTCAAACTGTGTTCTCTTTCCAAGAAATTCAGGATACAAATATTTTAAAAGGAAGACAGAAAAACAGTTTTGGTTCCTATAGGAAGCTAGTCATTTTTCCCTATGTTTCTGATAGGTCCAAACACATGACTTTCATTACTGTGTTTGAGACAGTCTTAATTTTTCACACATCCATGGGGCATTTTTAAATTTAAGGATTCACAGTTTTTAAATTTCACTGTAGCTTAAACACAATAATGCATTCTTTGATGATTCTTATTAATATTTTTGTTAGCCATTATTCTGTTTTGGGCCATTTATGCTACTGTTTCTCTCCAGTCTTATATCCTTTCTAGATATAAAAATTTAGGGCTAAAGACTTGACTCTCCATCGTGGTGAAGCTGGTATAACATAAAACCAGAACTCATAAAGAAATATAAACAAAGATAGAACATACAAGAGAAATAAGAGTAAAGAAAGACTGAATTTTTCAAAAAAAGAGTATAAATGTAAGTTTCAACCTCAAGTGTTCATCTATAAAGACAGGAATATTTCCTTGTGAAATGACACTTTATTATGCTCATACCATATTTCTTTTATGCAGTATCATTAAAAATGCACAGTGCAGCTGGTAAAATGAAAACTAGAGCATGTAGCGTGAACTAACACATTCAGCAGATCACCAGTTTAAGTTTCAGTCTCCATCCAGCACTCAAGGGAAGGAATAGAGACATGTTGTATGCACTGGGGACAACAATGAAATAAGAATGTGGTGATCACTTTCACTTGGAGCATTTTGAGCTTCAGACCCAGTCTTCAGGAATGATGTCCCTGCACCCTTGTCTTTTTAACTCTTGGCTCTTGTAAGGTTCAAGAGATAACAATAGTGGCTTACTCCCAAGCTGCTCCTAATGAAATTCTACCTCTGCATGATATCAATATTTCATTCATCTGAAGAACAACAATGAAAATTCAGGAAAAATTATTTCACAACTTTTCACTTATCAGAATGCAGTAAATAAGGAACTAGAGTAATTAATTATGTAGCATAAGGGATGGACCTTGATGTGGGTTATTTGTCTAGTATTTATGTAACCTAGGGGACAATCCCCAGCATTTCGAAAAAGAAGAAAAAAAATAATGAATTATAAAATATTTTCTATGATCAAGAAGCAAATCATTTAAAAATTATGAATGACATTGCTGTATATTAATGAGTAGCATCGTTCTATAGTATGAAATACTATATTACTTTGCAGTAAATAATTTAAATACATGCACAGAGTGCACTTACTATATTTATATCTGCCCTTAGTAATGGGTGTATCGCCTCATTCCCATGGCACACACCAAATTACTTTTCCATTCAGAATAATTTCCAATAATGTTAACAACAAATTATATTCACTGATGTGTGTTACATA
>PVKS010027424.1:0-27526 GCA_004027875.1 Aplodontia rufa
CCACCACTATCTTCCCCTCTCTCTCTCCTCCTCTTTTTCTCTCCCTCCCCTCTCCTCCTCTCTCTGCTTCTCCTCTGCCATGACACTTTGCCTCACCTCAGGCCCAGAGCAGCGGAGCAGCCAGCCATGGACAAACCTCTGAGACTAAGCCACACTCCACGTTTCCTTCTCTAAGTGCTTACGGGTGGATGTTCTGCTTCTACTGCTGCAGAGCTGCCCAGCACACTTGTCCTTGCAAAGTGAGCCTTTCCAGCTGGGTCATCACACACTTTTAGGATGTGATCCGTATTGAGAGGATGCCTTTGCTAGCAAGAAGCACTTGGCATTGAAGGAATGCAGGGGTGGGCAACACACAGCTGCTGGACACTGTGTGGCAGTGCTGTGCCAGGGTTAAAGAAGCCCTTCCATTGGCAAGTGTCAGGAATTTAGCTTTCATTTCTGAGGATTTGGGTTTTCAGTGTGACACACTTGCCTCACAGAATAACAGATGCCCCTGATGCCACTCCCCAGTGTCCATTCCGTGAGAGCCTCAGACCTATGTAACAATTTCACATTCAGTTGTGTAGATTGTGTTATCTTTGCCTTCTTCATATTTCTCTTCTCTGTTCGTTGATAACCACTTTCATCTGCGACTCAGATCTCTGATGGTCATGCTTCTCTGAGGAGGAGCAAGGCAGGCTCACCAGAGAGACCTAGGAGCACTGTGAGGAAGGGACAGGCTCACATAGAGACCTGGGAGTATTGTGAGAGAGGGAGGGAGGCTCACCAGAGAGACCTGGGAGCACTATGAGGAGGAGGGAGGCTCACTGGAGAGGCCTTGGGAGCTTGCACACCCAGCTGACCACACCTGGCATGCCCTGGCCTCACACTTCCCTTGTGAGCAGATGAATGGATTTCTTGGCATCATGCATTGCGTGTGTGGTTGTAGGCCTACACAGAGGTGTAGATGTCCTGTGGCCTCTTACCAATGCCTGGTGAGGGTTCACAAACCGTGTTCTTGTTGTCCCTGTGCTTGAACGTTTTCGAGTAGAGAGCAAGTCTAGGCTTTGCGTGAAGCTTTCACAGCTGGTGGTGGTGATCAGATGCTCACCCTCATTAGTGGCCAGCCTGTCCACCTGGAGGGCTCCATGGATGCTGCTGGATCTACATCTTGTTCTCCCTGGTTCAGTAGTATGAACTTGAGCAAGCACTTGATCTGCCAGGTGTCAGTGTCCCCACAGCCTCTGGGAGTGTAAATAAGGAAATCGAGGCAGAGTGCTTTGTACCTGCTTGGTTGTCAACTTGTGCAATAGTGGCCCTGGCACTGCTGCCACCGTTGGCTCCTGAGCCAGCGTGGTGATGGTGTATCCCATCACAAGACAGAGGCTGTGTTTCTGCTGCCACCGTTGGCTCGGGAGCCAGCTCGGTGGTGAGGGGTCCCATCTCAGGACAGTGGCTGTGTCCCTGCTGCCACCATTGGCTCGGGAGCCAGCTCAGTGGTGATGGATCCCATCTCAGGACAGTGGCTGTGCCCCTGCTGCCACCATTGGCTCGGGAGCCAGCTCAGTGGTGATGATCCTATCACAGGACAGTAGCTGTGTGTCTGCTGCCACTGTTGGCTCAGGAGCCAGCTTGGTGGTGGTGGATCACACCAGCTGTGCTTTGATCCCTGAATGGGAAGGGTCAGCTCAGCAGGCATGGCAGTCCAGGTCCTCACATTCCCAAGAAGAGCCTGTTGGGTGACTGGCCTTAATCCAGCTCCTGGGAACTGAGCTGCTGTGTGTTTGGGAAGAGTGCTTTGTCCCCAAGGCTACAATAGTGCTGATCTGTACCTCTTTGCCTGGGTGGTTTATACCAAGGATGTGATTCATTGTGAATACCTGCTTGGTCTCAGGGCAGCTGGAGCTCAGTGACTGACCCTAGAAAAGCTCTGGACAGCAACCCTGTGGCCGCTCACAAAGGTGCAACATACCCTGGCTGGACATTGAAGTCTGGCACCTGTTTCCCACCCAAATTTCCCTTGCTGCTTTTATTGTATACCTTTGTGTAAGAAGCAGTGACCATGGATCTTGTTGTAGAGCATTGGCCAACCATGTCTGCTGTCCCCAGAACTTCGCCCAGCCATGGCTCTGGAGAGAAGGTGTCCAGCCAGCCTCAGTGATCAAAGCAGCTTTGAAAGTGGCTCTGTCTCCTCCGTCATGGCTACTGGAAGACCTCACAGTGTCCCTGGGACTGGGCCCCTCTGCTCTGGAGCTCCCCCTGGCTTAATTGTTGTGCTTGTTTGCAGGCACGTGGACCCCGTTTAACCCGGTGACTGTCAGGTCCATCATATGTAAGTATCTGCAGACGGGCCAGGCACTGCTCCTCTGGGAACCTCCAGGACAGTCTCCACCCCCTTGCCAGGCTCCCTCCTGTCCTCCCTTTTCTTCTGGACCCCAGACAGAAGTTGCTGTCTCCGCTCACCTCTGTGCATGCAGTTTCCACTGGTTCTTGAGTTTTAGTTTACGATTTGACCAATACTTCCTATTTCTGAATTCTAAAGGATATATATGTATAAAATTGTAAGTTATTATTTAGTTGATTTCAAGCTTTATTTGGTATCTTTCATAGTCTTATTGATTGTTCATTTTTGTGAATCCATCTTTTATTTCTCCAAGTATTATATATGGTGGTCTTTTAAATTTTAAGTAAACGTTTTTATTGAAGAATTTAATGGTAGCCAGGCATGGTATTGCACATCTGTGATCCCAGCTGCTCAGGAGGCTGAGGCAGGAGGATTGCAAGTTTGAGACCAGCCTGGATACATTAGACTCTGGCTTAAAAATATCACAACTGGGGGGCGTGAAGCTCAGCAGTAACACACCTGCTTGGCATGCTCTGGCCCTGGGTTCACCCCCAGCACTGAGGGAGGGGGATTTGCTTCACCATGCAATCCTGATGCCCATGAATCCTTTAGAGTGATCTGTCTCTGTTGTTCCTGCTGAACTCATACCTAGCTAATTTCGTTGGTATTCTAGTAAGTTCTCTTTGCTTTGTGGGTTCGTGTTTGGTTGAATGTGAAAACCAGGCCTGAGCTGGAGATGCATCCTCCAGAAAAAAATCCATGTTATTTCTGCCGCCGGGGTGTGGGTTTCTCAGTCTGCTTCTCCCTGCCTGTAGGGCTAGCAGAGCTCCAGATAGATCCAAGAGGAAGGGCTCATGGTTGCATTTTCTCAGGGAGTTTACTGTTGCTCCAGCATCTGGAGGGTTTCCTGCTCTGAGATACAGTTTTCTTCACTATCCTCCTCTTCCAATGGTTGGTTCCCTTCCTAGTTGCCTTTGTCATGCTCCCCACCTTGCCCTTCCCTGTGTGAGCTTAGTGCTGTATTGCAGGGTGTGTGGTGTAAGCCAGGCCTGCATCCTGCTGTGGGTTTGCTGACAGGGACTCAGCCTTCCGCACTAGGAAAGATGTTGATGGGGACAGGTGGTGGGGCATGTACACTGCCCTGCCAGAGGCTGCTGCACTGCTCAGCCACAGCTGGGTGGCTCTCATCAGATTGCCAGGTGCAGAAGTGAGCAGGTTTGTCCATGCCACACCTTCCATACAGCCTATGCTTGGGTCAGCCTATGTGGAGGGATCCTGATGCTCAGCTCTCTGGAGTTCTTGGGTGGAGTGAAGAGCTGCTGAACTGTAATGGTCTTCTGACCAATCCAGGGCATTCTCCCCATAGTCGGCCATTAGTCTCTTTGAAGAGACAAAATATTTCAGTTCAGATTGAATTGTTATTTGTTAGCATGCTGCAGTTACTTGTAAATGTATTGGTCCTTATATACTGAACCTGGAATCACACTGATTTTCTAAAAATGAAAAATCGGGTCTTATTTAAAAAAAAAATCAAACTCTTAACAGGATGGTAGGCTAGGTCTCTTTCTAACTAGAGTAGACACCCCTTGCCCTAAGACTGTTCCTAGCCTCCCCCAGGAGCAGGATCAGCTCTGTCGGAGGACAGCTGCTGGTCCCCTGCACCTTAGTGACCTGGTGAGGAGAGCACCTACGGAGGCCTGATTTCCAGAACCCACTTGAGTGTAAAGCATTGTTTGACTTGCTGTGGCTCCACCCACCTGCCACACAGCTATGAATATGCACTCTGCATAGCTTTTCAGGGGCAAGGACTGGGTAATGGGCCCCATTCATCCAAGAAGCATTTATTAGCCACATTATGTAAACTCCTGGCCCCACGCTGGCATCCTGAGGGACAGCTCAGGGTGAAGTCCCTGAGTATATGAGCAATCATCATGGAGCCCTGACATCACTGCTGTTCCTCTGTCTCAGCTATGTTTGACCGGGAGAACAAGGCTGGAGTGAACTTCAGTGAGTTCACAGGTGTGTGGAAATACATCACGGACTGGCAGAATGTCTTCCGCACCTACGACAGGGACAACTCTGGGATGATCGACAAGAACGAGCTCAAGCAAGCACTCTCAGGTTTTGGTAATTCACTTGTCTTGATTGTGTAGCATATTTCATTTTGGAACCTAGGAGCCCCTGAGCATTCATTTTACTTGGCTCAACTTAACTGATTTTTAACCCAGTCCCTGTGAAATTTTTCACTTTACATTGTGCACATTCATGTTTTGACACTGTTTATGTCATGAAAGCTTATAATTGTCATGTAGTCTTTTGTGCAGTATTTCATCCAAAATGAGATAAGGGCTATGCAAACCATCAGCTTTTGTGATTTTGAATTATTTGATGAACAAATTGAGAATGTGGCTTTTGAAACAATTTCCAGTGGATAAATGAAGATAAAATGATGTGGGGCAACTTATATTCATAATGCATCAAAATACACAGTAATAAAGTGACCCTAAGAAGCAGTCCTGTAAGTTATCAGGCCTAACTCTCAATGCATCCAAACCGTGCCCCAAAGGAGAGTTAGGAAAAGCAAATGCCCATTCTCAAGTGCGTTCTGCGTGTGTGTGTAAGTATATGGCAGCATGCCTCGAGTGTTCAGAGTACACCCAGAGCTCAGTGTCCAGAGCTCACCCAAGGGCTTCCAGACCTGTTCTTGAATCTGAAAGGAAACACCAGACTGTTGGGGCCTGCCCAGGGCTGGTCATGGTCAGCCCTTGACTCCCATTGAGGACAATTTGGCTCACTGGTCTAATCATCTGACCTGTATTACCAAACCCTTCTCTGCTTACTGAAAAGTATGCTTACAAGTGCTTTCTAGAGAAAGTAAGGAAGTCAGAGTACTGTGGCTCTGAGTCTTGCTGCACTCAGATGCTAACGTGGCTCCTGCGCTTTCCCCACTTCTCCTTCCAGCATGTAGCTCATTGCCATCTCCTCCTCCTTTCCCTTCTCGCCTCAAGAACTTGTCCATAGGGCCGGTTTAAGGAATGGTATTCACAGCTTCCCTGTTGTGAGCCAAGATTTGGGCAGTTCAGCTCTGAGTCAGAACTCAGAATACACAATCTTGCTGCATTTGTATGTGGGACCTGATGAGATCCTGTCTCCTGGTGCAGGTGTGAAAAGGGCCTCCGGGCAGTGGCCCTAGGGCTCAGGAAGGACCAAGGAAAGCACCAGAGACCATTGGGGACAGAGGTGGGCCTGTGCATTGTCTCAGTGCCAAAGAGCATCAGACTACCCACCTTTAGAGGAGCTTGTGCTTAGCACAGTGACCACTGGGTCCTTGGGACAGTGCTTCCCAGCCCCTTGAGCCCTCTGGGACCTGGTCAGCCCAAGGATGCTCCAGAACCTCTGTGTCCACAGCTGTGGAGGGCGGGCAGCTGGTCAGGAGCACAGGCTGCCTCGTGGGCGGTGCCACAGTCCCCTGTCCTCCTGAGTGTCTTCTTCTGGAGAAACAGTCCTGTTTGGCCTCTGATTTCTTAGTGTCATATCCCTTTGTTTTCTATAAAAGGAATATGTTCTTGCTGTTTGCATTTTAGTTAATATGGTCTTCCAGTTTGCATATTAGTTACTTTGAAAGATTTTTGGCTGTAACTATTAAGAAGTTGGCCTTAGAAGCAAATATTCCTGTTCTGACTCCTAACCTCATTAGTGGGCATCTCTTGCCAGCCCAGGCGGGGCTTGTGACTCTGGTAGGGCCACTGTGTAGTTCTGATGCTCCTCCTACTTGCCAGTGTGGAGGCACAAGTGGGCATAAACTTCCCCAGCATGGCTGCCTGCAGCTCTGCAGGTGCAGAGTGGGTTTTGTGTTGACTTGAAGTTTGGCTGTCCCAAGTGGCAGCGCATTCAGAAACCTGCTCCCCTCTGGGCTTCCTTCCCCTACCTGCCTCTGGCAACTTTTGCAGTTCAATTTTTCTTTTTTTTTTTTCCCAGCCCCAGGGTTAGAACCCAGTGATGCTTGACCCCTAAGCCACATTCATGCTCAAATGCTGGGAGGCCTCAGGGGGCCTTGCTCTGTTAGGTGGACACAGCTTGCCTGGAGCTGGAATAGGCATTCATGTGAAGGACAAAGCTGTTGGGCTCTGAAGCAGTATTTCCAGAGTCAGCTTTTGTCCAGGCGGGGACAGAGTCCTCCCAGGTGTGTGGTCAGCATGCCGGGTCTGCCAGGTGGCCTCAGCTCAGCTGTCTTGCTGGCCAGTCCTGACTGGGTTGCAGGGCCGTGTGCAGAGAGTGCCTCTTGGTCCCCACATGGCCTTTGTGAGGAGCTGGAGCTGCCAGCTGTAGCCTCCCAGGTGAGTCTTCTTTCATGGTGTTTGTGTTTATCATCCACTCTGTTGGTCTATCTTCGTTCTTGTTTTCTTTGCAGCAGGGCCAATGGCCAGAGAAGCGAGTTAATTTTAGGGGCAGTGGAGTTGCTCGTTATGTGCACATACTGGAAATTTTTTATATCTTAGTTCCCATCTCATTGGTCTTCATAGTCCTGGCAGGAAACCAGCAATGGCTGTCATCACCCCATCCACACCCTGGACTGGTGTCCCAAGTTTTCTATGCCCTGTGGCCATGTCCCAAGCTCCGTGCCCAGATGGCCAGGGCTCAGCCAGGCACTTGGCGGGTTGAGGAGACGAGTGGCAAGTGTTCCCCACTTGTTTGCTCTCCCCAGTTTCAGTTGAGGGTCCTGTCTTCTGCTCAATCTGCAGGGAACAAGAAGGGTCCCCGTAGTGGCTGTGACATTGCCCATTCAGTGCAGCTCTCCCTGATTGCTCTGGAAGGTCCTCTGAATGTGTTTGTGTGTTTTGAGTCTTTATCAGTGAGATGATCAAGTGTTCGCACAGGTAATTAACTGTGAGATTCACTCAGACAATAGGTGTGCATATCCTTGCAAAGATCCCAACAGGACTGAAACCCAGTAACAATGCCTTGGCTCCTGGATCTGGTCTCCTGAATCAGTAAGGACTCCACAGCCACACAGGCAGTAGGAGTGAGGGGAGGGGAAGGTGAGCCAGCTTCTCCTGTAGCTTCCGGGGTGTGGGCTGCATTTGGCTCAGAGCCATCTCCACTGGGGACCTTCTGCAGGCGCTCAGTGAATTGCGACAGGAGTCAATGCTCGGTGACCCTTCGGTGGTCTTGGACTTGGTGAGGCCAGCCACTCCTTGTGTCATCAGTTCCCTGATGTCATGTGCCCTGAGCTACAAGGGGTTCCTCATGCGTTCCCCGTGCCTCACCTCTTCATTTGCTTAACAGAACCTTCTGTGGTATTCTGTTCTCAAAGCATTCTCCTAACAGCAGCCAGGGCAGCACGTCCTTCAGGGCTCCTCGTCTAGAGTAGCAGATGTGGCAGAGTGCTCCACAGGGTTCAGAATTCCCATGCCATGCCTGGCTGCCCTCTGGGGTGAGGGCAGTTAGTTAGTGAGCGCTTGCACTCAGCGACAGGATAGCAGTCACTAAGTAGGTCACATCGCAGCTCTGGAAATGGGTTCCTCAGGCATCAGCTCCCGCCCTGAGTGCCTGTGCTCTTAGGAGGCTATAGGGTCCCAGGACAGAGCTTGGCCAGGGACACACACCGCCTGCCTCACCTGCCCACTCTTGACTCTGGTCTTTCCTCTCCAAGGCTACCGGCTCTCTGACCAGTTCCACGACATCCTCATTCGCAAGTTTGACAGACAAGGACGAGGGCAGATCGCCTTTGATGACTTCATCCAGGGTTGCATCGTCTTGCAGGTGACCGGGTGGCTTTGTGATGGCCAGGCGGGGGCATGGAAGGGCATACATCCAAGCAGGGCTCCAGGCCTTCTGTGAAATGAACAAGGCGTGTGGAGAATGTGTTTGGTCCTGAAGTATTATATTTATGCATGGTATTTGGGTTCATTCTGACAAAATTGTACATGCAGGGATTTGATAAACGCTTCAGTCTCCATTCTCCCTATGCTTCTTTCTCTATTCTACTGATCTTCTTTTCACTCTTTTTTTTGGAGAAAGAGAAATCAGTTTTTATTTATTTATTTTTTCATCTGGCCTCTGTTTCTCCGACTGTTGTGTATGTGGTGCTGGTGTTTGAACACCGGTCCTCATGCATGCCAGGCAAGTGCTGCAACCGCTGAGCCACTGTCCCAGCCCTCTTGTTTTTTTTAAAGAGAGAAAGAATCGATTTGTTTTTCATTGGCTTTGCTTTCTCCAACACCCAATTGTGTACTTGGTGCTGGGACTCCAGCCCCCTACTCATGCACTGTGATTGATTCTACATATACGTAAAGGTGAAATTCACTGTGGTATGTTTATATGTGGACATGTTAACTTCTTTTCACATTTCCCTCCACTGCCATCCTCTTCTCCTCCACCTCCTTTTTCCCTCTCTTTTGTGATATCCTCTTCACCCTCCCCACCACTTTTTCCCTCATTTCTCTTTAGCTTCCACGTGTGGGAGAACATCCAGCCTTTGGCTTTCTGAGTCCAGCTGGTTTCACTGGGCTTGATGCTCTCCAGGTTCATCCATTCAGTGCCACGACTTTCTCCGTGGTCTGGTTCCATCCATTCAATGGCGAGTGCCACGTCCTTCTTTCTCTGTGGTCCGGTTCCATCCATTCTCCGGCGAGTGCCACGTCCTTCTGTATAGTCCGATTCCATCCATTTGCCAGTGAGTGCTGCGTCCTCTGTGGTTTGGTTCCATCCATTTGCCAGCCAGTGCCGTGTCCTTCTCTGTGGCTGAGTAGCATCCATTGGGCGTGATCCCACGTTTTATCCATTGCTTTGTTAACAGGCACCTGGACTGGCTCCATAGCTTGGCTGTTGTGAAGTGACTGTGTCACTACAGTATGGTGATTTTGGATCTTTTGGATAAACACTGAGGAAGGGACAACTGGGTCAAATAGTGTGGTTCATGCCTAGGTTTTTGAGGAATCTCTATACTGCTTTCCAGAGTGGTTGTGCCAATTTGCAGTCCCACTAACACTGTATGAGTGGCCCTTCTCCCCCACATCCTCACCAGCATTTATTATTTGTATTCTCTCTCTCTTTTTTTTTTTTTTTTTTTGGTATTCTTGATAATTGCCATTCTGACTGGAGTGAGATGAAATCTTAATTTTAATTTGTACTTTGCTGATTGCTATAGACATTGGGCATTTTTTCATGTATATGTTGGCTATTTGTGTTTCTGGTTTTGAGAAGCATCTGTTGAGTTCTTTTGCCCATTTTTCAATTGGTTTATTTGTGGGGGTGACCTTGTAGGGTGGATGTTACACAGCTTTAGTATCCCCTGTCAGAAGGAGCTAGCAAAGATCTTCCCCCCAATTCTGTAGGCTCTCTTCACACTTTTGTTTCCTTTGCTGTGCAGAAGCTTTGTAATTTGATGGCATCCCACTTCCCAATTCTTGGTTTAATTTTTTGAGTGTTAGGGGTTTTGTTAAGTAAGTCAGTGCCTACACCTATATTGATGGAGTATTGACCCTGTGTTTTCTGCTAACAGTTGCAGTTTCTGGTCTAATGCCTAAGTCTTTGATCCACTTCAGTTAGACTCCAGTGCATGGCTAGGAAGCTTGTTACCTTGTGGAGGCTGAAGCAAACCCACTTCAAGGATAACCCCAATTAACTGAACGTCCTCCCACTGAGCCCCACCTCCTAGTCATGCCATGGCCTGGGGACCAAGCCTTTAGCACATAGGGCTTTGTAAGACAGTGAAGGTCCAGACTCTATCTGTCAGCCACACAGGAGGCTGCAGCAGGAGTTCAAGGCCACCCTAGACAACTTAATGAGACCTTGCCTCTTCAAAGTAAAACAAGGGCCACGGTGTGGTTCAGTGTGCTTACCTAGCATGTTTGAGTTCAGTCCCTAGTGCCACAAACAGAAGCAACCCAACCAGACGGTTCAGACCCCAGCAGCCCGTCACATATGTGCTGAGCCATTGCCCTAAACCCCCCAGGTGGTGTGGCACTAGCTTGTTGTATGCCAGCACTGTTCATATGGGAACTCCCGCAGTTGATGTCCTGGAAGTGGGGCCACGCAAAACCTGCTGGACCTCCTTGTTTAGAACTCTCTTGTGCCCGTTTTCTTGTCCTTAGCATTCTTCGGAGTGTTGGGATGACTGAGTCCTGGGTTGGCACTGTCTTAGCCTTGATGGATACAGGGTTGATTGGCCTCCCTCTGCTTCTGACTGGCCTTACCCTCAGGCTTTTGGAGGGCAGAGGCAGGCAGAGCAGGAGGTGGGAGGCTGGAGAGGCTGAGCCCTGTGTGATGCTTACACACTGCTGGGTTTGGGTTCCTGAGTTGTACCTGCCCAGGTCACCACCAAGATGAGCCCTCTGGAGGAGCTACCCACAGGGAGGTCCCCCTGACAAGCCTGTGACCCAGTGTGAGGAGGTGCCCATTTGAGGTGTAGTGGGGCAGGCCTGCCCTGTTCTTTGTCCCCCATCCTCAGCCCCCACTGCCCTGTAGAGAGTGCTCAGGCTACTTCTCCTCAGCCTCCCTGTATGGGTGTCCATTGGTCCCAGATGTCTTTTACCTGACCATGCTGTCGCCCTGCCTAACAAGCACCAAGATCTAAATGCCTGTTCTTCTTTCAGAGGTTGACGGACATATTCAGACGTTACGACACGGATCAGGACGGCTGGATTCAGGTGTCCTATGAGCAGTACCTTTCCATGGTCTTCAGCATCGTCTAATGCAGACCTCGTGCACAGCCGCACAACACAGGAGAAAAGACTGAAAATGCCAAATTCCTCCCATGTGACAAGGGGACCCAGATGGACAGTTAGATGCTGTTCTTCCTTCAGATCTGTGTGACAGCATGGGGACCTGATTGTATATATGTGGATAAGCTGAACAGTGCTTTGCAGTTTAGCAGTAGCTACATCATGGTAACAAACCTTGGATTTGTGGGCCTGCTAATCGTGCCATGAGGCAAAATGTAATAATGGTTCAGATGTTCTGCTCCCCAAAATGCATCATGTGCTTTCCCCAATCACTCCAGTTCTATAGTGGAAATGCTTTTTATCAGCCAATAGAATTTTAAAATAATTACGGGACTTTGCACAGGCTTTCAGGTGCCTTACTTTTCTAAAAAGGAGTTTACTGCATTCATTGGAGCAGGCAGTGTAAGCAATAAAGTAATAGTACAGACTGAGGCTGACTTTTGGCTTCTCACATCAAACAGGGAAGAAATGGGACAGGAAGCAAAGCGTCCCACGCCAAGTGGGGGTCTCTGGAGCCCTTCCCGTCCCCCTGAGACTTTGCATGAAAGAGTGTGTTCAGATTCAGTGAGGGCCTTTGGGTTCTGGTGGATGCCACTAACGAGAAAGTGGGTGTCCATGGGGTGCACTGGGTCCTGTGCTGGCCTAGGAAGGGACCTGAGGGGTGAGGTTTCTTGTCTGTGGTGTGTCTGGCTGGCAGGATCACATGGCCTGCTGTGGTGGCAGAGTTGCACTGCAGGTGACACTAGCCAAGGGACATGTGGGTCTTCCTGGGGAGCAAGGCCTCCTAAACTTCAACAAGCTGTGACCCTACCAGCCACTGATTCCATCACAGTCCAGTGAGGTCAACTTCCATACTTCAACCCACAAGTCCAGTGCTCATTGCCACCTCATGGGTTTTGTAGGCACGACGTTTAGCTGAAGTCCTAGCACCACAGCCTTGCTGCTGGAGGAGACATGGAGGATGCTCCCTCCCATCTCAGCCCAGCAGGCCCCATGATCAGCACACTCAGCCTTCTGTCCCAGCTCTTACTCTGGTGCCTGCGCACACTGCAAACTTACCCAAAACATGTGCTCGCATCTGAGAACAGTGTGCCTAGACACTCCTGAGACACCTGTACTCAACTGAGAACAGAGTACCTGGCCACACTCCCAAGATACCTGTGCTCACACCCAGGAACAGTATACCTGGCCACATTCCCGAGACACCTGTGCTCACACCTGAGAACAGTGTACCTGGTCACACTCCCAAGATACCTGTGCTCACACCCAGGAACAGTGTACCTGGCCACATTCCCGAGACACCTGTGCTCACACCTGAGAATAGTGTACCTGGTTGCACTCTTGAGAGCACCTGTGCTCACACCTGAGAACAGTACCTGGCCACACTCCCAAGATACCTGTGCTCAACGCCCAGGAACAGTACCTGGCCACACTCCCAAGACACCTGTGCTCACACCCAGGAACAGGGTACCTGGTCACACTCTAGACACCTGTGCTCACACCTGAGAACAGTGTACCTGGTTGCACTCTTGAGAGCACCTGTGCTCACACCTGAGAACAGTACCTGGCCACACTCCCAAGATACCTGTGCTCAACGCCCAGGAACAGTATACCTGGCCACACTCCCAAGACACCTGTACTCACACCCAGGAACAGGGTACCTGGTCACACTCTAGACACCTGTGCTCACACCTGAGAACAGTACCTGGCCGCACACCCAAGACTACCTGTGCTGAACACCTGAGAATATAGTATGTAGCTGCACACCTGAGAGTACCAGTGTTGCACACCTCAAATGGAGTACCTATGCTACAAACTTGAGAATGAAATACCTGCCATGTACCTGAGAACAAATTACCTGACACACACCTGAGAGTGTACCACACACCTGAGAGTACCTGTACCACGTGTATGTTCCACACACGTCTGTACCACATGCCTGAGAGTACCTGTACCGTATGTGTGTACCACACTTAGAAATGCAGTACCTGTATAACACCTGGATGTGGGAGTATCTGCCAGGGTTCGGAGTCTTAGGGTCACTGCTTTCAGGAATTCAGAATGGCTACAGTAAGATGTTCCAGCCATTGGAGACAATGGCAAATGGGTCAAGAACTGGGTGAGGTGGAGACGTTTACTGGTGTTCCCTGGAAGGTCAGGGATGGCAGGTAGCTAACCGGGGTGTGACGGTCAATGGTGAGGCAGGTCCCCACTCAAACCTGGTGCAGACCTTAGGCACAGGAGGATGACCAGGCCCCTGGTGAGGTCTTAACAGAGGAAGCCCTGGGAAACCAGTCCAACAGAATGCAACCTCAGTGGCACCTGACAGTCAGCTGGACACTCAGCCTTGGCCACACGGGGGCAGTGCAGTCATGCCACAGAGGACCTGTCCCACAGGAGGGCATTTATAGCAGCCATCCAAGGTAAGGGTGCCCCTGTCTAGGGTGGCTGTAGGACATGGCTGGGTGCTTGTGTTTAGGCAGCTCTCCCTTGACCTGTTGTCTCCTCAGCTGGCCGTTAGGGTGGAGTGAGTGGAGAGTGAAGGCCAGGCCAGCTGGGGCAAGCAGCAAGTCATCTTCCAGGTCTCCTGCCATGTGGGTGACATGTCTGTGGGTTGGTACCTGTCTTCCAGCATAGAAATTAAGAAAAATTCTTGACCCTGGCATTCTCACCTGTCAAGCTTCAGAGATCCTTCTAGGGGAAGACAGGCCATGAATAGTTGAGCTATCCCTCCCGTGCCACACCTGGTCACCCCTGGAGCCTACCATCCAGGTGGGTCACCTGCACCTTGGGTGTGAGCAGGTGCAGGGAGGGGCATGGGGCTCAATCACCCTGCTGTGAGCTGCCTCAGTCCCCAGGATGCTTGTGCCAGATTCTTCCTGCTTCCACATCCTCTTACAACCCCAGCAACCCCAGGCCAGGGGCCTCCTTACTGCTCCAGAAGATAAGGAGCCAGGATGGGGTTTGTCTGCAGGGCCTCTCCATCCTCACATGGCCTGCCAACATGTGGGTTGAGGACCTCCACACTGCTGGCTTCGTTCACGCTGGCTCCTGAGTGTGCATGGACTTGTAAGATTGCCTGGAAATTCTAGGAGGTTATGTTATACTTCTGAGGCGGAACACTGCCTGGTAGACAGGTTGGTGAAAGTCAAGATTCTTTCCTATTTGTGTTCTGGTAAAGCATACATAAAGCTTATCATTTTTACCATCTGAAGTGCACAATGCAGTGGCATAAGTAGCTTCACTCTACTGTGTAAACATCCCTACTCTCCATCCCCAGAACTTCCTATCTTCTCCACCTGAAGTTCCGTCCACATTCACTAGCAGCCCCGGCTCCTTTCCCAACTCTGGAAGCCCTTCCACCTGTCTGAACCTGAGGGCTCTAGCATGGCTGAGTGGGACCCTACAGCATTGGTCCTATTCAGGTGTGCTTCATAACACCCTTGGGCTTCTCCCACATTGCCCCATGTGTCCAAGGCTGAATAAACCATGGAGGGCTATGGCTTGTTAATGCATTCATCCATCAATGGAAATGTCACCCGTAGTGCTGCTGTGACCATGTGCTTTCAGATCTCATGGGTCTAGAATTGTGAGTACTGGGTTGAACCCAGGGACACCTGCCCTGCATCCTGAGATGACAACCCAGAGTCCCAGGGACCCTGGCAGGCTTGGGATGGGGCAGTGAATACAGGAAGAGGGGGCTGTGGCTGAGGGAAAACCTGCTCCCTGCAGGGTGAGACCTGCCAGCCCCTGGTGGGAGACTAGATGAAGCCCCTGGAGAAACCAGCCACCCTGAAAAGACCACTGGTGCCACAGAGGGAGCAGAGGGCACCCCACCACCCCAAGCCACTGGCTCACAGCATACTGGCCAGGCAGATGCTGGCTTGTAATACACATCTGTAAGACAATTCAGGGGCCTGGAAGACACCTCAAAATCTCTGGAGTCTATAATGGGCACCTCAAAAGAGATGAGCAAAGGTGTTGCCTCACCTAGAAAGGAACAGTCCTCTAGGAATCACAGAGAAGTAACTCAGAAGTTCAACGTGGACTGCCTGCCAAGGGAAAGATTAAGAACAGAGGAGATCACAGGGAAGAGGGGAGAATTCTCAAAACAGGGTGAGAGACTGCTGTGGAAGGCAGAGTGTGGGGTGCAGAGGAAGCCTGCATGGCATCAGGGAATGCCTGGTGCCTGGCACAGGGGAGGCCCCACAGCCCTGGTTAGCAGATGCCCAGGAGGCCAGCCTGGGGTTGTGGGGCAGCTGACTTATGCACCAGCCCTGTCCTTGGCCAGGTGTCCATCAGTTGAACTGTGGGCTTTTCCAGAGACTGCCTGTGTTCCCTTGCCTAGGAAACTCTGGGGGTGTGCTCCAGCCAAATCAAGTGTGCAAATGGGGGAGAGGAAGGCCTGGGGCCCAGGTACAACAGCAATTCAGGTGAGGACAGAGGCCTCAAGGTGAGACAGGACCTGACTCACCCTAGAGGTTCACAGAGGCACGCGCAGTTACAAGAGGTTGTGAGGGGATGAAGGTCCACTCAGGAACACCAACAAGTGAGTCACTTCAGCCTGAGGGTGCACAAGAGAGAAACAGTAGTGAATGGACCCTCCTCTACCTCACACATGCCACCACCCCTGCCCACCAGCTGTTCTGGTTTGGGGGCTGAAGTGGGCTGTGGGGTGCACAGGGATCCTGTCCTGGGGTTCGAGGCAAACCCCAGATCAGATGTGGGGGTAGTGAGTGGCCTGGGCCACAGGAGACTTTTACACCAAAGGAGTGGAGACATGCAGGGAACATCCCTTCAGGCAGGAGCAGAAGGTGGAGGTCACCATCAGAGTGGGGTGGTTGCCCCACTGATTCTTATGTTCCCAGTCAGTGGTCTGTTCCCTGTGTAGAGACTTGAATGCAATTGCAGCCCCACCAGCCACACCTGTGCCTTCAGGGACAGGCAGCTATGGATGAGAAACTACAGATGGCACCTGGAGCCCTGGTTGCTGGGCCCTCCTGAGCTGCAGAGGGGACAAAGCAGATCCAGGCACACCAAGGAGCAAGCCAGGGAGGGGGTCCATCCCATGGCAGCCCAAGGGAGGGACCTAACCTGAGAAGGGGGAGGCCAGGAACCACAGACCCCCTCAGTGGAGACAGGAGAAGGTTTGGGGCAGGGGAGTGGCCCCTGCTAAGTTCCCACCTCAGGGTCAAGTGGTGTCAAAATCAGGATGAGCCGCTAGGATGCAGGAGCTGGAGAGGGCTGAAGACCATCCCGCAGAGAGAAGAGAAGGTGCAGCCAGAGGCATTGGAGGGGAACCAGGGTCGCCCCTGAGGACCAGGGAAGATTGGGCAAAGGGAGAGAAACTCGCGGAAGGCGCAGGGGGCTAGGTTCCAGGGATTGATGGGGAGGACCTTGGGCTGGAGTTCCAGTGCCCAGCGCACAGAGGGCAGAGGAGTAGGGACGTCTAGGGCAGTACCTGCTGGCCCTTTAGGACTTTCAAATGTCAAGGCGAGGATGTAGCACGTAACACTGAGTTCAGGGTCAAAAACTATCAAAAAGTATCACATTGTTATATTATACTTTGCAAAACCTTAGTCTTCTAATTCTCCAAACAGCAGGCAGGGCAGCACAAGCTAGCCCCTCATCGCCTATTCGGACGCGCAGGATCTGGCCCCAGGCAAGGTAGTGGGTGGTCGGAGTCTGGGCCTCCTCACCTCCTCACCACGGTCAGGTGCCAGCTCTGCCTCGCCAGGAGCAGGTGGGAGCAAGCGCGGGACAAGGAGGGCAGAGGAAAACTGAGCGGCGCGGGCTCCACCCCGCCCTGGCATGCAGACCCCCGGGGGAACCGACAGACCTAAGGGGCGCGGGCTCTGCTCCGTCCTCGCACGCAGACCCCCTCAGGGGAACCGAGGGACTCGGCAGGGCTAGACCCTACACCGGCACACAGACCTCGGGGGAACCGAATGACCCGAGGGGCGCGAGCTCGATTCTGCCCCCGCACGCAGAGCCCCGGGGAACCGAGGGACTCCAGCGGCGCGGGCTGGACCCCGCCCAGGCACGCAGACCCCGGGGGAACCGAGGGACTAGAGGGGCACGGACTCTACCCCGCCCCCGCACGCAAACCCGGGGGAATCGAGTGACTCCAGGGGCTCGACCCCGCCCCGGCACGCAGACTTCAGGGGAACCGAGGGACTCGGGCCGGGACCGGGACGCCCGCGTGCGCCCCCTGCCGCCTCCCCTCTTCGGCCGCTCCGGGGCGGGGCGGCTCGCGTGCCGGGGTGGGGCTGTCCTTTTGCGCCCGCCCCGCCTCCTGGTCCCCGAGATGCGAGCGCCGACAGCCACACGGCCACAGCTCCTGGCCAGGGCGGCTCCCCGCGCGGCTTCCCTGAGCCTCAGCGCCCCGCCGGCCCCGGGTAAGTGCCCTCGGTGGGCTCCCCCGGCTTCCCTGCCCTGGGCTGCTGTGGCCGCCCGGGGACTCAAACCTCCTCCTCCATCTTCGCGTCTCCAGGCCCTGGGGCTGCTGGACGTGGCGGTTGTTCGAGGGTCTCCCACTAACACCTTTGAGGGAGGCCAGTCCACTTGCACCGTTCACGGTCCTCAGTTTCCCCGGTCCTGGAGTCTTCCGACCCCCACTCCCCCGTCCTGCGAGATTGGGGAGCGGAGCTAATTGCACTTTTCTCCCTGGCCAGCTCTGTGCAGCTTGCCGGGAAGGGATGTCCACCGCCTGACTGGCGCCCCCAGGCTCTGCCTTTCCAGGGTTCAGGCCTTGGCAGTTCCGGCCCATGCATCCCTCCTCACAGGGCTCTGTTTCCTGATTGATCCAGAATTTGGATCCAGTGGACCACCCCAGCTGTTTTCCTGAGGAGGGAGAGGGCTTGCCTCCCCAGGACCGTGTGGCCAGCAGCAGGCTCCAGTCTGTGAGGGGCCTGCAGAAGCTGTGTGCCCACATGCACGCATTTGTCCTGGGATGTATGGCCCCAGAGCTCTGGGCGCTGGACAGTGTGTAACTGTGTTCTCCTGGTCTGGCCAGGTGACCCACAGGAGAGGATGCTTCCAGTAACAGAGGATGGCCCACCTCTCTGCCCATGTCCACTCTTGGGCCTTTGTGCCTCTCTCTGCAGGTTGCAGGTCTGAGCCCCCTGAGTGAGAGTGTGGCCAGGGGAACAGCAGCCCTCACTCAGCAACACAGCAGCCCTGTGAGTTGACAGTTGCACAGATGATGTCAAGGTGGCACCTGCCCACACCTTTGCCAGTGACTGGTGGAGTTTCCATCCCCAGAAAGGTGATAACTCCACGTGGTCCCAGGGCTGTTGAAAATGCAGGTAGAAGGAGGCTGGGGGACACCTGACTTTGGCCAGAGGAGATGTCCTGCCTGGGGAGTGATCTTTGCTTCTCTTTTGCTTATCTGTTTTCTAAAATGAACAGATATTGTTATTGCTTCTTGTAAAAATTAAGATTTCCTGAGACAAACAGTCATGTCTTAGTGGACAAGAGGCCCACCGGCTGCCCATGGCAGGCCCTGCTAAGCAGCTCAGGCTTACCCATGAGGGGCACATAAGGGGTCTGGCACCCGTGAGCCTTGGCTTGGCCCTGGGCTGCAGGAAGGACCCTGTCCCAGGTCACCAAGCACAGTGGGGAGGGTCCTTCCCACCTCCCTCCAAGGCGTGGAAGGAGGCTGTGACTGGCAGACTGACACAGTGCCCCCAAGAAGGGTATCTGCTGGGAGTCTGGCTCGAGAGACAGAGAAGGGCACACAACATTCAGTGGGATGGGGCACCTGCACAGGGATGCCACCATCTGTGCGCAGGACCTGGGCAGGCAGCAGGCATAGGGAGAAACCAAAGCAGTTTGGGGTGATGGTGACTGAGGGGGCTCCTTGCCCCCAGCCCCACACATTGGGCTTCTGGCTCAGTGCTATCAGTCCAGGTGCTTCATGCCAGCACCTGTGTTTCTGGCTGTCACCAGTGCCCAGCGCGAGACCTTCAGAGGAATGTGGCTTTGGGACTCATGACAGCCACAGCAGTTACCAGCAAGTGGTGATAATAAGGTTGGAGAGGGCATATTGGCTTCCATCTTGGCTCCTGTCTGGGTTTCTGCTGCTCAGAGGGGTTTTGGAGGTAGGTGAGCAAGGACTACCAACAACCACTGCCCTCCTCCACCCTGGCTGTTATCTCTTCCCACAGCCCCCACACCCTTCCTGCTCTGAGAATCAGGGCTCATTTTGCCAGTGCCAGGGTTGTGGTCTCCTGGGCTGTGTGATTAGACTGTCCCCTTCACTTCTTTGACCTGGAGGGTGATCTAGTGGGTTTGCTGCGTGCCCAACACTCTGAGGGTGCTGGGAGATGTCCTTGGCCTCTTCTCCCCAGGCTGGGCCCGGCTGGGTGTGGCTGGGGAGTTTCCTGTCTGGTTTGAAAGGCCTTGCCGTCCAGATGGGATGGCCTTGCATGCTGGCCCCCAGCCACCATGTGCCCATTCTGGCTTTTTGAAGAAGTGTACTGGGCAGCCCTGGGCAGCTCATAGGGTGAGGTGGGTGCCCCACACCACCCCAGGAAGGCTGCCCCTTCTGAAGTTCAGTCCCACATCCACACTCCTCCATCCACTGACAGCCACTGTACCTCCACCTCTACCACTCACCTGTCCATCCAGAACCCCAATCCCCCTTCTCTAGGGGTCCCTTTGGCCTGACCCCTGCAAGCCCCTCAGAGCCCAGCCCTTCCCTGATCCCCTGCAGACCCCCAACTGTGCAGCTTGGCTTCCTCTGCCCCAGAGGCAGTGTGTAGTTTTGTATGCATGCGAGTGTGTATCTGTATGTATACCCTAGAGGCAGTGACTACATGTGTCTGTCATTTGTCTGTATTTTGTCTTTTGACTGAAGCACGGGTCACATAAATGAAGTTAACAGTTTAAAGTGCATTCTGTGCTGTTAAGCACACTGGCAAAGGTGTGCATCCCTCAGCTCTGTCTGCTTCCCAAGCACTGTCATCACCTGCATGGGGCTCAGCTGTCAAACAGTCATTCCCCACTGCCTGCGCACCCTCTGCCTGTGAGTTCTGGATGTTCACATACGTGGAGTCACTTGCCAAGGGTTCGACTTGCATCTCCTTAGCAGTGCGGGAGGCTGAGCTCTGTCCATGGGCTGACCATTTGTCCATCATTTTTGGAGAAGTTCAGATCCTTTGCTGCTATTTAATTGTCTGCTTGTCTTTTTGATGTTGGACTACAACTTCTCTGCCTGTTCTGGATTTTGGGCCTTGTCAGATGTGCGTTTCAACTGTTTGCTCCTGTTCTGTGGGCCAACCTTTCACTTCACGCTGTTTCACTTCTGAGTCGGGGGTCTCACTGTGCTGCCCAGGCTGTTCTTCACACTCCTGGGCTCAACTGATTCTACCTCCTCAGCCTCCCCAAGTAGCAGGGACAATGGGTGCGTGACCCCATGTCCAGCTTCTTCTCCTTTTCTTTCTTTCTTTCTTTAGAGAAAGAGAGAGAGAGAAAGAATGAGAAAGAACTGAAAGAGAGAGAAAGAGAGGAAAGAGAGAATCAATTTTATTTTTTCATCTGACCTCTGTTTCTCTGACACTTATGGTGCTGGGGCTTGAACCCAGGTCCTCACACTTGCCAAGCAAGTGCTCCAACCTCTGAGCCACCAACCGCTCCAGCCCCCAGCTTCTTTTCTTTCTTTCTTTCTTTCTTTTTTTTTTAAGAGAGGGGCAATGAAAGAGAAAGAGAGAATCAATTTTATTTAGTTTTTCATGTGGCTTTTGTTACTCTGACACTTTCTTGTGTATGCGGGGCTGGGGTTTGAACCGGAGTCCTTGCGCATTCCAGGCAGGCGCCGTAACTGCTGAACCACCATTCCAGCAACTTCCCAATCCCTCAGCTTCTCTTTCTTGATAGGGTCCTATGAAGTGTAGTTTTTAATTTTGATGAAGTCCAGTTTGTCCAGATTTTTCTTTTGTAGCTTGTGCTTTTGATGCCAAAATTAATCATTGTCAGATCTCAGGCCACAAGGATTTATCCTTGTGTTTTAGCTTTAGCTCTTACATTTAGGTCTCTGTAAATATTATTTTCTCATTTGTGAGATGGGTCCTGTGTCTTTCTGTGGCACAGAGGTTGTCTCTGCACCGCTGGTGGAGAACACAGCTCCTCCCTGTGAATGGCCTGGGAACGCGGGTGAGGAATCAGTTGGCCATAACATAGCTATTGTTGTGCCACACTTTCTCATTTTAAAAATGCTTTCAAGATAACATACTTCTAATTCAGGAGCTTTTCAAATATCCCACAGAAGTGGAGAGGAGTGTATAATGAGCTCACCTGAATCCCGCTCTGCCAGCCCCAGGCCATGTCCCACACTATTTTTCCAGTTTGTGTAGGAGGAATCCCTGACACATTGTTTCCTTCATGCATGTCTTAGTGTGTGTCTCTAAAGCTAGGACTTTGATCAGACTTTTGTGTTTTATCTAAGTTTCTAATTGGAATTGAGAGTATTAACTACAGCAGAGGCAGCAGGGAGCTCTGAAGGGCACCCTAGGCTGAGGGAGCGCCTAAAACTCCATGGGGCCTTGCTGGAGAAGGTGCCTTCAGGCTTGCATGGGGCTCAGGTTTCCACCCTCTGCAGTGCTGAGCAGGAGCTAAGGGGTCAGACACGGGAACGTTCCAGTACCCCCACCATGGCAGGGGCAGCATCCTGCTCACCCTACATCCTCGGACCTGGCAGACAAGGAGGGGTGGCCAGAGTACAGATGGATGAAGGGTACCAGCCCCTCATGGACAGGGTTCTCCTGGCCTTTGGGGTCTGGATATGTCATGACCCTACAATAACAGCTGACCATCTGTCACTGATCTTCAAAGATGAAACAATTGCCACACAGTTGCCATTTCCTGTGCTCTCTGCCCAATTTGTAGATTCCTCTTGCCAATCTCATGGCTTCCTTTAATACTGCTTGTAGTGCAGCCAACGCAAGGGACTCTCAGCCCTTGTGAATCTAAAAACTATTTCCCATTCACTTTTTTTATACCTTTATTTATTATTTTTTATGGGTGCTAAGGATCAAACCCAGCACCTCACATAGGCCAAGCAAGCTCTGCCACCCAAGCCCCTCCCATTCACTTTTTTATTAAAGAGAGATGGAGAGGGAGTCAATTTCTTTTTTCATCTGGCTTTTGCTTTTACTTTATTTATTTGTGTATGTGGTGCTGGGATTCGAACCCAGGTTCTCACATATGCCAGGCAAATGCCCTATCACCAAAGCCATCTCTCCAGCCTCTTCCCATTCACTTTTTTTTTTAATTGAGGGAGGGAAGGGGAGAGGGAGGAAAGGAGGGGAAGGGAATCAATTTTATTTATTTTTTCATCTGGGTTTCGTTTTTCCAACACCCAGCTCTGTATATGGTTCTGGGGTTCAAACCCGCATCTTTGTACATAACAGGCAAGCACTAGCCCTGTCCCATTCACTTTTTTCTTTTTTAAGAGAGAGGGACAGTGTGTGTGTGTGTGTGAGAGAGAGAAAGAGAGAGAGAGAGAGAGAGAGAAACAATTTTATTTAGTTTTTCTTGTGGCCTTCATTGTTCCAACAATTCCTTGTGTACGTGGTGCTGGGGTTTGAACTCACACTTGCACATGTGGGGCAAGCACCATAACTGTCGAGCCACCGCTCCAGCCCCATCCCATTCACTTTTTTTTTTTTTTTTAAAGAGAGAGAGACAGTGAGAGAGAGAGAGACAGAGAGAAACATGGCCTTAGTTGCTCTAACACTTAGTTGTGTACGTGGTGCTGGGGTTTGAACTCGGGTCCTCATGCTTGCCAGGCAAGCACCAAAACTGCTGAGCCACCGCTCCAGCCCAGCATCCCATTCACTTTTGAAGGGTGTTTTTACGGGATGTAGAATTCTAAGTTCAGGGTGTTTTGTTTCAGAAAATTAAAAATGTGGATTCACTCTTTTCCCTTGTGTTTTCTTTGAAGAGGAATCTGCTGTCCTGGATTTGCTTCTCTGTTAGTGTATTTGTGTTCATGTGTTCATTTGTGTGTTCCTGTGTATTCGTTGGCTTTTAAAATTACTGTTTGCTTTTGGTTATGAGCAATTTGGTTAGAAAGTGTGTTCGGTTTCTTGTGCTTGGAGTTCATTGGGCTTCTTGGATCTGCAGGTTTACAGTTTTCATTACATTTTTAAAAGTTTCTGCTATTATTTCTTAATATTTTCTGTTATGCCTTTTCTTCCTTTTCTTTTTTTTAAACATTTTTTATTTAGTTTTTCACATGGCTTTTATTGCTCGAGACTCTGTTGTGTATGTGGTGCTGGGGTTTGAACCCATGTACTCATGCATGCCAGGAATTGCTCAGCTGTAACTGCTGAGCCACTGCTCCAGCCACTTCTTCCTTTTCTTTAGGGAAGAAATAACTAAACTCTGAAACTAAATATTTAGAACTCTGGATATAACTAAATATTTTATTTTTATTTAGGTGGTATTTTAAATGGTGCTGGTGTTTAAATTCTTAATTCCAGTGGTTCCTTGCTTGTTTGTAGAAATACAGTTAACTTTTGTATATTGACCTTTTACCCTGTGACCTTGCTCAGTGCAATAGTTAATTATAGGAGATTTTTAAGTTGTTTTAAAATTTCAACTTGTACAGCCATGCATTTTGTGAACACATAATGTTTGATTTCTTCCTTTCCCAGTTTCATGATTTGTTTATTTTCCTCACCTTATTGCCCACGCTGATACAGAGATACAGCAATTCTGTGGGGTGGGGCATCTTTGCCATATTCAAGGTCTTGGAGCAAGTGCCAGTCTTCACTGTTAGGTAGGATGCTGGCTGCAGGCTTTTGTAGATACCCTTTATCAAGTTAATTACATTCCCTGTATTCCTGGTTTGATGCAAGTTTTTAAATTAGCATATGGACTTAGATTTTGTCAAGTGGTTTTTCTGCATGTTTTAAGATGATTATGTATATCTTCTTTAGTTAGTATAGTGAACACAGTGATTGGTTCTTGGGTGTTGCAGCAACCCTGGATTTCTCAATGGATCCTACTTAAGTGGAATAAATTATCCTTTTTACATATTAATGGGTTCATGTGCTAGCATTTAAGTGAGGACTTTTATGTTTGTGTTTTAAGAGGGATGTTGACCTATAATTCCCTTTTCTTGGAATATCTGCATTTAAAATGAGGGTAATGCTCTACCATGAGTTAAATGTTTCATTGGTTTTCTGCCAAAGATGGTGGAGAGTTGCATTGTTCCTTCTTTAAACTGATGGAATATACCAGTGAAGACATCTGGCCAAGATTCTCCTTATTGGAATAGACAGAGGTCTTCCTTGGTGTCTGTTTCTTTGTTGGAACAGAGGGAGGTCTCTCTAGGGTGTTGTTTCTTTATTGGAGTAAATGGAGGTCTCCCTGGGGTATCTATTTCTTTGTTGGAGTAGAAGGAGGCCTGCCTGAGATATCTGTTTCTTTGTTGGAGTAGAGAAAGACCTCTCTGGATTATCTTCTTTTCCTTGAGTGAGTCGTGGGTTTTGTGTGTCTCATGGAGCTTCTCCATTTCACATAAATGGTTGAATCATGGAGAATGTCTGTCATAGTTGCTTGGGTGCCATGACACAATATGGCCAACTGAAGTCCTTGCACAAGGATTTTCAGTGGTTCTCAGGTGGACTGCTGAGGACTGAGCTTGTGCAGGACTTGGTGTGGGGCAGTCCTCCTGGCTGGCAGGTGGCCTCATTCTCAGCTTGGTTCCTCTCCACCGTACTCGCTCTGTGAGAACAGGGCTTCACTTAGTAGCCTTGTGTGACCCCATCATCTTGCAGACCTGATCCCAGGACCATCCTGGACAGGGTTAGGGCTCCAGCATAGAGATTCAGGGGATACAGTTCAGTTTATAGCAGTGTTCTCTTTATTCCCTGGTGTCTATGGGATCTGTAGTGATGCATCTTCCAATTGCTGACATTGGATACCTCAATTGTTCTCTAAGATTGTTCATTCTTCCAATAAATGTTCAACATGCCAATTTCTGTCAGTGCTCTTAGCTGCATCCTGTGATGCTGGTGGTTTTGGAACATCATAGTGGACCCTGGGGTGTTACTTGGGGTCTCCTCGTGTGATCAACTTGGTTTGCCCTCTTTCATTTCCAGGCCCAAAGACGATGATCCCACCGGGGGAGTGCACATACGCGGGCAGGAAGAGGAGGAAGCCAGTTCAGAAGCAGTGAGTGTCCTGTCCTCTGCCCTTGCTGGTGCCACTGGAGACAGACATGCTGAGCTTCTACTGAGAGAATAAATTCAGAAACAGGGTGGGCACCAACAGGGACAGGGCATTCTGGAGGGCCATGTGCAGGATGCCTCAGCTGCTGCTGCCTTCTACAGAGGTCACTTGCCTTGGGTTGCTATCCTAACTTCACATGAAGTACAGCCTGGGTTCTAGAACATTCCCTCCAACATCCAAGAGACCCTGTCGGAGAGAATGCCCCAGAGCTGTATCTCAAGTCACACCCACATGGCAAGGAGACTCCTTGGGCTTATCCTGTCCAAGGCCCTGGGGGATGTACTTAAAATGTGTCCCAGGACTCCAGCACCAGGGACACAAACACCATTGTCATGGCTCCTCCACCAGCCCTTGGCAGGACCGGAGGTGGGAGATGTGTTGTGTGGCAGCAGTAGTGGGTTTGGGACCACCTGCCAGAGTGCTGCAGGGGTATGCATCCCCAGGGTGCCCAGGTTCTACCTCCAGCCACTCACGGAGCCCCACATGTGCACCTCCAGCTGAGGCTGGGTGGCAAAGTCTGGATGTGTGATACAGCATATGATGCTGTGTGTGTCAGTTGCATTTGTGGTTGGGCAGTGTGTGTGATCAGGCGGTGCATGTGTTGGTCATGTGTGTGATTGGGCTGTGTGGTTGGGCTATGTGCGTGATCGGGCTGTGTGTATATTGGTCATGTGTGTGATTGGGCTGTGTGTGTTGATCATGTGTGTGATCAGGCTGTGTGTGTGTTGGTCATGTGTGTGTTGGTTATGTTTGTGATCAGGCTGTGTGTCTGTTGGTCATGTGTGTGATCGAGCTGTGTGTGTGATTGGGCTGTGTGATTGGGCTGTGTGTGTGATCGTGCTGTGTGTGTGTTGGTCATGTGTGTGATTGGGCTGTGTGCATGTTGGTCATGTGGGTGTTGGTCATGTGTGTGATCAGGCTGCGTGTGTATTGGTCATGTGTGTGATTGGGCCATGTGTATATTGGTCATGTGTGTGATCGGGCTGTGTGTGATTGGGCTGTGTGGTTGGGCTGTGTGTGTGAGATCAGGCTGTGTGTGTTGGTCATGTGTGTGATTGGGCCATATGCATATTGGTCATATGTGTGCTGGTCATGTGTGTGATCAAGCTATGTGTCTGTTGGTCATGTGTGTGTTAGTCATGTATGTGATTGAGCCATAAAATGTGCATGTTGGTCATGTGTGTGTGTCAGTCATGTGTGTGATCAGGCTGTGTGTGTTGGTCATGTGTGTGTGTCGGTCATGTGTATGATTGGGCCATGTGTGTATTGGTCATATATGTGTTGGTCATGTGTGTGATTGGGCTGCTTGCATGTTGGTCATGTGTGTGATCAGGCTGTGTGTCTGTTGGTCATGTGAGTGTTGGTCATGTGTGTGATCGGGCTGTGTGTGTGTTGGTCATGTGTGTGTTGGTCGTGTGTGATCAGGCTGTGTGTGTGTTGGTCATGTGTTTGATCGGGCTTTGTGTATGTTGGCTATGTGTGTGGTTGGGCCATGTGTGATTGGGCTGTGTGAGTGTGTGAAGCTATGGTGGGGTCTGTGCTGAAGTCCTGTCCCTGTGTGTTCTCTGTGCCATGGAGCTGCCCTCCTGCTGCGGGGCAGGCTCTTGTGTGAACTCACAGCCAGGTGAAGCCTGCCCAAGGGTGAAGGTTACACCTGCCACAGGCTGGACTTTGGGAGGCAGCTTCTCCTTGGTGGTGTGTGGAGCTGGGGGCTCCTGGGCTGCTGGGCTGGAGTTGGGCTGGGTGCGGTCTAGGGCAGGTCCTGGGGGCTGCAGTGGGTGCACTGAGGAGAGGATCTGGGGGTCCAGAAGCATGCTCCTGAGTGCAGGCAGAGGTTTGTTTTGGTAACGTATTTGTTGCATCAAATAAGGAAGGAAAACAGCCACCACCCAGCTGCAACACAGAGGCCTGTGGGGGGCAGTCGGGAGGAACCAGGGCCAAGCTCCCTGCCTCCTCGAAGCCTGGAGCATTGGCTTTCACTTCGCCTGGCCCCGTCAGCCTGAGCATATGATCCTAGCAGTTTCTTGTGAACCCTTCCTGAGATGTGCTGTGGGTAAACCAGTGCTGAGTCCCCCTTTCCATGTGAGTGGTGGTGACTATGTGCGAGTCCCCCTTTCCATGTGAGTGGTGGTGTCTGCGCTTAGTCCCCCTTTCCACATGAGTCCCCCTTTCCATGTGAGTAGTGGTGTCTGCGCTTAGTCCCTCTTTCCACATGAGTCCCCCTTTCCATGTGAGT